>NW_021026474.1:444329-487477 GCF_004153795.1 Camellia sinensis
GGCCACCTAAACCCTAGATAACCGGCCGGCCATGCTCCTTGCTGCAGGCACATTCCAAATATGCATCTCTTTTCCCCCCAGATTGTGTATCCGGGGGGTGCTTTTCTGGAGGGAAACTTGGATTGTTTTCCCTCCATTTTTCCCCCCTTTTCCCCCCCCCCTTTTTGCCTATATAACAGGGGCTCCAGCTCTGTTATTAGGGTTACAAAATTGCCCTAAGAGCTTGGCATACATACACCTTCTTCTCCCTCTCTTCCAAGCTTCAAACCCTTAAGTCCTACACTCATTTCTTCACCAACCCATAGCCCCACCCTTCCATCCTCCATTCCAGCAGCTGGAGGTTGTTCTTCAAGGCCTAGGAGTGCTGCAACTCAAGCCAAGAGTTTCCAAAAGATTGGTCTACAAGGGTAAGCTCTATTTCCCTCTTTTTGGTCCATATTTTGCATCCTTTCTAAGCCATACTTACTTGCTGTTTTGGGCTCCGACCCTAACTGGAACTAGGCTTATTTTGAGCTCCTTTTCACTTTTGTTTAAGGGCCTCTCACTGTTTGAGGCCTCCTTGTTGCACTTGCTTCATTATCTCCCTTGTATGCCATTTTCTGGTGTAGTATTTTTGGCCCATGTATAAACTGTTTTGAGCTCTGTCATGAACTAAGAAGTGGCTTATTTTGGGCCCTTATTCAACATTTTTGAAGGGCTCATTGTTGTTTGAGGCTTCTATTTATCACTTGGCTTTATATCTCTCCTTTGGCCATATTTTTGCATGATTTGTTAGCCTCTTTTGCTTCTGTTTTTGGACTCTGGTCCGAACTTAAAACAGCCTTATTTTGACCCTCTCTTCATGTTTCATTAAGGGTCTTTCACTTTTTGAGGCATCCTTTATATACTTTGTGTTATAGCTCTCTTTTTGGCCTTGTTTTGCATGGTACTTTAGGCTTGCATGCATACTGTTTTGGGTCTGGCCATCAACTGTAAAGTGCAATATTTTGGGCCCCTCTTCAACATTGTTGAAGGGCCCATTTGTGTTTAAGGCCAGAAACCACCACTTGCTTCTTCGTCCCTCTTTTGGCCCATTTCTTGCATGAGAGCTTAGCCATACATGTGTTGGTTTTTGTGGTTTATTTTAAACTGTAAAATATCATATTTTGGGCCCCTATTCAACATTGTTGAAGGGCCCTCATCTGTTTGAGGCATGCAGCCATGACTTGCTTCTTTATCTCACATGTAGGGCCATTTTTGCATGCTAGCTTAGCCCCATTTGCGTTTGTTGTTTGGCCTTTGTAACGCCCTCAAAATAATAACAATAAACCCATCAAATAAGACATACATTTACATATAAACTAACCACATTCCTTTATTCCTTAGAGTTCCATTACATAGGTATTACATGTTAACATCATAACAAAATGCCCTACGGGCTTACAACTTTCCAAGTTAACACTTGGTTACAAACAAAGAGTACTAACTCGTTTACACATTTAAGCCCTACGGGCTTACAGCTTTCCAAGTTAACACTTGGTTACAACAAAGAGTTCTAACTCGTTTACACATTAAGCCCTTGGCTTGAAATTACATGTAATACATCAAAAGTAAAACGACAAAACTATGCCCGCCACTAGCCTCCCAGCTATGTCCTTGGAGGTGGCATGCTTCCTGTACCTGAAAATGATATTCCCATATAGGGTGAGCCACAGCCCAGTAGAAATACACTAAACCAACCATGGACAATGACTAAAATATTAGCAATTGATAGATGGTCAACACTGATACATCCACATAAATCACATATTTATGTCATACAACTTATGAGTCTAAGTTACCTTTCATTTTTTTCCCTTTTTCAACAGATAGGCATATAAGCACTACCCACATGCTGCTCAGATATATATAACAATAATATCCACATTCTCAGATAAGCAAATAAGCTATATCCACATTCTACAACAGATATGTATAACAACAATATCCACATTCTCAGATAAGCATTCAACAGATAAGCATGTTAGCTCTATCATCCTTTCAACAGATATGTATAAAAACAATATCCCATATCCACAGATAAGCATAAAAGCTGTATCCACACTTCACAAAGATAAGCATATGAGCTCTATCTTCACTTCTCTAGACAAGCATATGAGCAGTGTCTATGGAGTTCATCCCCTATCTTCTCCCAATACTTATCCGGTTTAGAGGTACATCCCCTATCTTCCCCTAAACCGCGGAGTACATCCCTTATCTCCTCCTCTACACATAACGTATATAAACACATTGGTTCTATATGCAGTCACCCAATACATACAGTTAATGTATTCTATCAACCGTCAAGTCCCATGACACATTCCATTGATTAGTTTCCGTTTACCTAATCATCATGCATTGTCTACAACAATCTCGACTATCCTCCACCGATAGCCCAAAGCAGTTATTTCTAAAACAGAAAATAAATGCACAAATGGATATTCAATCAACATTTCATTTCCTCTCGGTTAAAAACATTTGTGTGCATCCTGATGTTTATCACCTCATTTGGTCACCGTCCTTTGGTTAAAAACATTTGTGTGCATCCTGCTATCTGCGAACAAAGTGGTGCCGAAGAGGAACGTCAAGAAGCCTCAGGTGTACTGCTTAATCTCCTCTAGGGTCTCTGGCTCTGTCCCTCTGAAATGTTCTGCAAACCAAGTGTACCGAACCATGCCCGATGAGTGGTGAATAGGCGGGTGAGTTTCCAACAGATATGTCCAAGTAGCCTCCCACTCGTCCATGTCGGAGTCATATGGGATCGGATAGACACCCACCTCCAGGCCCGTCAGCATAGCGAAGGGACCTACTCGCGAAGAGATGAAGGGAGTTGGCGGTATCCCATCATCTCTCTACCAATGCGCCTAAAAGGGACCTACTCGCGAAGAGATGCGAGAGCCCCGTGCAGAATAAAGCAAACCCCGCGTCGTCAATAATCTGCACGACGCCGCCAAGGAGCTTCATGTACCACTCCCTTGCCGTGGTCGACCCGTACCCGCAGGTGAAACGAGACTCAACCTGTGAGAATGAGTAGGAATACAGTGTGCATGTGTTTAGAATGAGCAGAAGTACAGTATGTGCATGTGTTCAGAATTAGCAGGAATACAGTGTGTGAATGTGTTCAGAATGAGCAATTGAAATACAGTGCAAAAGTGCGAACTATGCAAGAAATGTAAAGTACACCATAGGAAATAGAAGAGTGCCGTGTATACCTCAGTGGCGTCATGAGATAAATGGGACTCGGGCTCTCGTAGCAGCAGATGTGCGCGTTGTGCAAATCCCGTAAAATGGCGGACTGTGCTAGGTTGTAGCACATGTACCTCAGGATGGTACGTCGTGGGGTCGAATGGCCGGATCCTTGGCAGCAACAGGATGTGCTCCGACTCCTCCTCCATCCTCGGAGGACCCCTGTCATGTGGTGAGTCGTCTGCCATCTGCAAAGAAGGTGAAAAATGAGCAAAATGAGCAAAAGATGCAAAAAGTCAACAAAAGGTGAACCCTCGGATAGGGAAAAAGTCAACAAAAGTCAAATCTTGGGAAAGGACGCCGATATAGCTTATGCAGTAAGTAAATTAAGTAGATATATGAGTAACCTAGGAGTAGAACACTGAAAAGCAATTATCAGGGTTCTAAGATACCTCAGATTTACCCATAACATTGGGCTGAATTATACGAGATATCCAGCAGTACTTGAAGGATACTGTGATGCAAACTGGATATCGAATACGAGAGACTCAAAATCCACTTTAGTATTGTTACCCAAAAGACAACCTAAAGGGGGGTGAATTAAGTTTTTACAATTAAAAATAATAATACCCTAATAAAAATTATGACTAGCACAATAGATAAATATAGTTGATGAAATAAAAATAATTAAAACAAGTGTTCTAACAACTATGTCAATTACTGATTTTAGCACAATAAAAATATGAAATATAGCTACAACAATTTAAATAAAATAAAGAGATAAGGGAGAGACAGACAAACAAATTTATAGTGGTTCGGTTTCAACTCGGCCTACGTCCACTCCTCAAGCTTCACTTGAGATTTTTCACTATGTTCTAGCTTCACGGGGTGCTAGCAACCTCTTTACAAATGAAGCAATCCTCCACGGATTTTACATAGACTGTCTAAGTCAAGAATACTGAGTGTACTACACTTTTACAAGGTTGAAAAAAATATGTTTTTGCTTTCACAAGAAGCTACAAGAATTATCTCTCAAAGATAGATATAAAAATGAAACTCTGGTTTTTCTGTAAACCTCACACGGGAAAAATAGGCTTAAAGCTATACGTCTCAGTGTATAATTTCTGAAAGAGGATGTAAACAAAAATTGAAGAGCACTTCTCAAGGAATTTTTCAGAGAATAGATGTGAGTGATTATAGATCAAAGAATATTTTCTGATTTTTTTGTAACTTGTTTACATTAGAGGCATTGATATATATAATGAAAATTATAGCCATTTATAGCCGTTGTACTCTATCATTACTAATTTGAATATCTTTCACTTAAATCTTTTGAACTTTTTGAACTAGTCATTTGAATTTATAGCCGTTGTACTCCATCATTACTAATTTGAATATCTTCCACTTAAACCTTTTGAACTATTACTGTGTTGGGCTGTTTGAACCTCTGTTTTTGGACTGTTTGAACTCCTGATTTAATCAAATATTAAATACATTCTAACAACATTTAGGATAAAGGTTTAGGTAAGAAATAATGGGACAAAATAAATTTTGATTTTATTTTTTTCTTTCAAATAAATTAAAACATAATTAAATAAATCATCAAAATAAATAAGTCTAACAGGTATTTTGCTTTCACAACTTAGTGCACAGAGTCGAAACTTAGTGTGCGTGTGTGTAGTGTATGCACGGGCAGCGTTCTTGTCGCTCCTGAATTGTGGAGTTTGGACCTTGAACTAGAAAGGACTCATAGGAAACTTAAAACCTCTGCTTGTGTTCCTAGGCTTGATTATAGGAGATTGAATTCCATGACTAGGAAAGACCATTTTCTTCTACCATTTATCGATCAAATTCTTGAAAGGTTAGCGGGGCAGGGTTTTTATTGTTTTCTTGATGGCTACTTGGGGTATAATCAAGTCCCGATGTACCTCGCTGACCAAGAAAAGACCATGTTCACTTGCCCTTTTGGAACTTTTGCTTACAGGCGCATGCCCTTTGGGTCATGTAATGCACCGGCGACTTTTCAACGATGTATGATGGCCATTTTCTCTGACATGGTGGATAAATTTTTAGAGGTTTTCATAGATGACTTCTCTGTGTTTGGGCCGTCTTTTGAGAAATATCTCCAGAACTTAACCAAAGTCCTTATTCGTTGTGTGGAGACAAACCTGATTTTGAGTTGGGAAAAGAGCCATTTTATGATTCGTGAGGGTATAGTGTTGGACACATTGTGTCCCCCTAAGGCATAAAAGTTGACAAAGCTAAGGTTGACCTCATTGTAGGCCTTCCTCACCCACTTCTGTGCGTCAAGTTAGGTCTTTCCTAGGGCATGTAGGTTTTTACTGTATGTTCATCAAAAACTTTAGTAAAATATCCTGTCATTTGTGTAGTTTACTTGTTAAGGATGCACCGTTTATCTTTGATGAGGCATGTTTGAAAGCCTTTGAAACACTAAGAGTGGCCCTTACTACCACCCCAATCATAGGGATGGCAATTTAAAATCGACCCAACGGGGATCCCCGACCCCGACCCCGACCACGACTCCGATTTGAGCGGTTTTTTCCTGAAAAATACCCCCGACGGGGAGAAGACGGTATTTGAAAATCAATCCCTGATCTGTTTTGGGCCGGGGACGGTGATCAGTGTTCAAGCCCCGGCCCGGTCCCGGCCCCATCCCCATCCCCGAATTTCCTCGAAGTAAAATTACTTTTATACCCTTTATATGTATATATATAATAAACCAAACCGTTTATATTATATGCATATATATATATATATATAATATCTGTGTTGTGTGATATTTTTATATCTCTCACTCTCTAATCTCTCACTCTTCTCTTTTTGACTCTCATCTCAACTCTCTCTTTCACTTTCACTCTCATTCTTAACTCTTTCGTTCTTCTTTGTGTGTTAACTCTCTCAACTCTCGTAGTCACCGACGGCGACATCACCACCACCGCTGGCCCCGACCCTCTCTCTTTCTCTCTCTCTCTCTCTCTCTCTCTCCACTTTGTCTCTCTCTATTCCTCATGGCCACCACCACCACCGCCGCAGAAGGTCTGTCTCTGTCACCACCACCGAACCCACTGCCACAGCCGCAGAGGTGTACTCAGATCTCTCTCTCTCTCTCTCTCTCTCTCTGTGATCTGATCTCTGTGTGTGTGTGTGTGATCTAATCTGTGTGGTACACTGATTATTTTTTTTTAAATTTAAATTTGTATTTGTTTATGATGATGAAACATAGTGATATATATTGTTTTGTTGTTCTTGTGTTGAAGCTCGGGGATTTTTCAGGGTTGGAGAAACTCGATCCCCGTTAGGGGACGAGGATGGGGGGATGATGGGTTCCCCCACTGGGGATTGGGGGCGGAGACGGGGATTTTTTAGCCTTCGGGGATCGGGGACGGGGAGTGTAGTCCCTGGCCTCACCCCGCCCCGTTGTCATTCCTACCCAATCATGAAATCACCAGATTGGTCGTTCCTATTTGAAATCATGTGTGATGCCTCGGACTATGCTGTTGGGGTTATGTTGAGCCAAAGGGTCAATAGGGCACCATATGCTATATACTATGCTAGTTACACTCTCTCAGATGCACAATTGAATTACATTACCACCGAAAAAGAGTTGCGAGCTGTGGTCTTTGCCTTAGATAAATTCCGATCTTATCTCCTAGGCTCTAAGGTCATAGTATCATGCAGCTTTGCAGTATTTACTATCAAAGAAAAAGACCAAACCTAGGTTAATTAGATGAATTTTGTTGCTTTAGGAATTTGACCTAGAGATCTGAGATAAGAAAGGATCTAAGAATGTGGTAACGAATCGCCTCTCCCGAGTCCTTGTTGAGTATACTAGTGACTCTTTAACTTTGCATGATTCGTTTTCGGACGAACAACTTCTTGTGGTGTCACGAGTGAGCCCCCCATGGTTTGCACAAATTGTGAATTATTTAGCCATTGGGAAAATTCCTCAAAATTGCTCTAAGCAAGACAAAGACTGATTCTTTTCGCAGGTCAGGTATTATTTTTAGGAGGATTCGGAGTTGTTTAAATATTGCTCAGACCAAGTGATCCGACGATGTGTGCCAGAGAGTGAGGTGCATAGCATTCTTACATTTTGTCATCCTTCTGCATATGGTAGTCATTTTAGTGGGTATAAAACAATTGCCAAGGTTTTACAAAGCGGGTTTTATTAGCCCACCATTTTTAAAGATGCCCATCAATTTTGTAGAACTTGTTTGCGTTGTCAGCAAATGGGTTCGATATCTCGTTGTGATATGATGCCAATGTCTCCTATTCTTGTGGTAGAGATCTTTGATGTTTGGGGGATTGATTTTATGGGCCCTTTCCCGTCGTCGTTTCGGTTTGAGTATATTCTCTTGGTAGTGGATTATATGTCTAAGTGGGTGGAGGCAATAGTTACCCGATCAAACGATCATAAAGTAGTAATCAAATTCTTTCATGAAAACATCTTTAGTCATTTCGGGTTTCCTAGAGCCATAATAAGTGATCAGGGTACGCATTTTTGTAACCGGTTCTTTGAGTCGGTAGTTAAGAAATACTCTATCACTCATAAAGTGGGCACCCCATACCACCCTCAAACTAGTGGCCAAGTGGAAGTCTATAATAGGGAGGTGAAGCATATAATAGAGAAAACGGTAAGGCCAGATAGAAAAGATTGGTTAAAATGCTTGATTGATGCATTATAGGCCTACCGTACTGCTTATAAGACACCCATTGAGATGTCACCATATAGGACGGTGTTTGGCAAAACTTGCCACCTCTAGGTTGAACTTGAGCACCGAGCGTTATGGGCCATAAAGAAGTTTAACTTCGATATGGTCGTGGTTGGGCTCAATCGGAAATTGTAACTTAATAAGTTGGAGGAAATTCGAAATGATGCACATGAGAGTTTAAAAATTTTTAAAGCCCGAACTAAGGAATTCCATGATAAGCACATTAATAGAAAATCCTTTGAACCCGGCCAAAAAGTATGGCTTTATAACTCAAAATTGAGACTCTTTCCGGGTAAGCTTCAATCATAATGGGATGGTCCCTTTGTGGTTGTAGAGGCATTTATTCACGGTGCCGTTGAGGTGCAAGATCCAAGGAATGGCCACACTTTCAAGGTGAATGGCTAAAGACTGAAGCCATATATAGAGGGGATTGAGAATGATGATATGATTAAGTCCATTGCTTTGATGGACCCTTTTTACTTTGACAGAGAGATTAATGTCCTGTTCTGTTTTCTTTCCCTTTTACTCTATTATATTTTTCTTTATTCTTGTTATGCTTTATTTGACGTTTAGGAGACTTTAAATCCTCTAAAGGTGTAATTCCTTTGGTGTTAGATGTGCCCGAACGGCATCTGACGGTCTGGTATAGCCACCTAACCGTGCTTGTAGTGAGTTCCTAGGAGACCAACTTAGACGGTGAAAACTAGAGTTCAAATGGCAAAGCCTAGAACGCAAAGGTTTGAAATTTCTGAGACTAGAGTTTGGTTTAAATACCTAGGGGTGTGCAAATAGCTTCAAAAATACTCCAGCTTGAACTCTATATAGCAGCCCCATAGGTCGAGTTAGTTTTATGCGCTTCGATTTTGGATACCGAATCAACTTAGTCTGTCACCCTTTTGGAGAATAGAGAAAGTTACAAACATTGTTAGGAAGAAAAGTAGTATCTGTGATTTTCGCGTGAAGATTATACCTTTGTTGAGCATTTAGTTATGTTTGAAATGCTACATTTATTTCGGATATAAAATGAAGGTAAAAATGATTTGAAACTTTTTGGGTTGTGATTTGGGTTTAGTTTCTAAAAAAAAAAAAAAATTTAGTTTTAAAAAAAAAAAAAAAAAAATCCGCACGTGTGGCAAAAGTTTCATTCCACAATTTGGCGACTGCTTTAAAAGTAGGTGCGCGGGGGTGGTGCGACACTGTCTCCATACGTGTGGTAAATTCCTTGAATCACTTGCAACGCCTACTTTACATGCAGGTGCGTGACCTGGTGTGGAAAGAAGTTGGGGGGAAAAAAAAAGATTTCTTTGTTCAATTTTTATTTCATTTTATTATTTATTTATTTATTAATAAAAAAAAAATAGATTTCTTGGTTCAATTTTTATTTATTTATTTATTTAATTTTTATTTTTGAAAAAATATATATATATTGAATATCTAACCTAGAGACCCACTTCTCCCATCACTTTCACAGATACACTCTCGCTCTACCTCTCTACCTCACACACACACACACACACTCTCTCTCTCTCTCTCTCTCTTATATCATCTTCTCCCTCTCTTTCTCTTTCACTTAAACCCTATCACCACCGCCACCAACTTCCTTCATTCTTCTTCCCACTATCACCAACCTTCACCCACCTCTTCTCTATACCATTCAACCACCGGAGTCTCATCGCCAGCGCCTTATTTCCTCTTCGTCCGGCGATCTCCGGTGACCACAATTTTTTCCAACAAATCTCTGTTATTTCTCTCTGTCTTTCTTTATTTTTTTTAAGGTACACTTTCCTATTTGTTTAGATTTGTATAGTTATTCTTCCAATCTTTCCTATCTTAACTTACTGTTGAGTGTAGGAGTAGATTAACTTCTAAAGATTCATCTTCAAAAAAAAAAAAAAACCAACAATTGAATGCGGCCACCATCAGCACATGTGCAGTGCCTGATAAAAAAAAAGAAAAAAAACTAATGCGTAGCCTTTCTAATTCATTTTATTTCTTAGGTTATCTATTTATTTATTTAGTTGTTTAGTTGTTTATTTATTTTTTATTATCTCATTATTCTTTATTAGTTTAATTCATTACTTGTTAGTGTAGTTTATTTTTATTTGTTTAATCATTCAATATTAACATAAAATGTTACTGTGTCTAGTTTATTTTATTTTAGATTTCATTTATTACACACACACAAAAAAAAATTTAATTAAAAAATTATTTATTTAGTTGTTTATTATTATTATTATTATTTATTTTATTTTGATTATTATTTATTCTATTTATTTCATTATCTCATTATTACTTGTTAGTTTAATTCATTACTTGTTAGTGTACTTCGTTTTCATTTGTTTAGTCATTAGTTTTTAAATAAAATGTTAATGTATCCAGTTTATTTTATTTTAGGTTTCATTTAAATAAAAAAAAAGGAACAAGAAAAAGAAAAATGATGAGAATTGCATGTGGTACATCAGTGGACAGACTTGTGCTTTAATATCTTATTCTTATTCTCATGCTGGTTCCACTGGTATGTATGTATTTGCTTTTGGTGTGTGCAGAATATGAGTAAATGGCTATCCACCCGGGCTTCTAAAAAGGCCAGAGGTTCGTCCTTCTCACCACCACCAACGATTGAGTTGCCACGCCTAGAGTGGGCTTCACGCCCGCTTCAAAAGCTTACACAGTTCACTCTCAACTATTTTCAGAATGACCAGTCACCTCTTGGGTCGTTGAGCAGCTCTGCCTCCGGCAACAGTTGGGCCTGTACACTGTTACGACGCCCACTTATCCTTGTCTGGTATGGCTCTTCTACCAGAACATTTACGAGTCACTCATTGAGGTAAGACTGCTGTCTACTATTGATGGCACCATGTCAGCATCACAAAATCTATGATTACCCAAGTGTTAGGGTTCTTTTCCAAAACGGACCACCAACCCTTCCCAAAAGTTAAGCACCGACAACCCATACACAGCCTTATCCAAGAGTACTTCCTGGGGGCCCACGATGCCGCAAGTTACACGTGCTTGCGCCGGAGCAAACTGCCTGGCCGCTTGTTATTCATTGACTCAGTGATATATAAGACTGCCCTTCCACTTGGGCATAAAACTGAGCGCCGCATGGAGTTTGTCCGGGTTCTACATGCTTACCAACATGGTTATCAGGTCCCGCTTACGCACGTGATTTGGATGCATATGCGAAAATTTCTGCAGGAGGTCGTTCAATCTTAACCTGTGTAAAATCGGACTTAGCCCCTACCATTTGCTCACACTTGTCTTTGAGTTGAATGGCCTCCCAATTGATCCGACCGAGGAGATTGACACCGTTTATCCGACTTTCGGGTGGCGGGAATAGCAGCATAGCTTATTCCTGCATCTCACAACAAGTTGGTGCCCCGATTGATAAAGCCCATGACCCCATCCACCAACAACCTCATCCTGCCTCCCCTGTGCCTCCCCGAGGGGACCCATTATATATGACTCGCGAGGAGTACTTACAACTTCAACACTCTGTGGATAAAGTCCACAGTACTTTTCATAATCACCACCAGATCCTTATAGGGTTGCGCATAGATTTTCAGGTGCATCAGGACTATACTCAGGTAGCCTTCGACCAGTTCAACGCCTGCCAACTTGACAATAAGAAGTCAGTTACATTACTACAAACTGACTTTTATACATATCGAGGGTCGAGCCAACAGCGTTTTGATTAGCTCGGCGCTCTAGTTCAGGATGAAGCGTTTGAGACGCGATCATTGATGAACGCCTTATTTGCACAACATTTCTCCCCACCGCCACCACCGGATTCTCAATAGTACTAGATTATCTTTTTCTTTGTCTCTTTTATTTCTGTATTTACTTTTCTTTGTTTTTCTTTCTCTTTTCCCAAAAAAAAAAAAAAGTTTTGTGTGTGTGTATGTGTTGTTATTTGTCTACCTAGATGTGCACCTACAATATCTGGTAATATTCTTTCTTTCCTATTTACTTCACATCTGCTTTCATTGAGGACAATGTCATATTCAAATCGGGAGATAAGGGTACTTTCTTTTGTGCATTTCTATATGGCTCATAATTTATGCTTATACCTGCTTCATTTGATACTACATCACTTATGTTGATTTGTTGCTGTAAGATGATGATATTTGCATATGTTAATTAGGAAGCATAGTAGACTTATATGAAAAGGGTTTATTAGGTAAACACTCGCTTGATATGTTTACACCAGAATAGTTGTTTGTGGTTGTGATATTAGTACACTTATCATAAGTATGCCTTGACTCACATAAACACACTATCATAGTGGTGACCTCTCTATTGTAATCCCTGGTGTACATTATTAATAATTGCTAGTGTTACAGGAAATAATAAATAACTAGCCTTGATTCTCAGATTTTTTTAAAAAAAAAAAAAAAACTTGACTCATTTGGGTTCGTAGCCTTTTTAACTCGAGTTATTAAGCCCGTAGGGGTGTCTTCACACCTAGTGTCTTAAAACCGTCTAATTTAGGAGTCATTGGCTCAATACTTGTTACATAGGTTAATTAGAAAGTTTAAGGGACCTAGACATTGTACATTTAAGGAAAATAAAGAAAAAGACTTATTCGGATTCGTAGCCTTTTTAACTCAAGTTATTAAGCTAGTAGGGGTCACCTAATGCCCTAAAACCGTCTGGTTTGGGAATCGTTGGCCCAATGCTTGCTACAAGGCTTGATTAGAAAGCTTAATGGATCAGGACATTGCACAGTCTTTCCAACAAAAAAAAAAAAAACATTTTGAGAATCCTGGTTACAAAAGTTTAATTTTGTCTATATATGTTGGGGGTTATTATGAGTTACACTGGGCTATTATAGTGGTCAGTTAACTAGTTATGGAGATTGCATGTTACACCGAGGTTACTGATAATGTATTCTACTAACACTCACAAGTACATAAAACTTGATTTGTGTAATACTGAATTGCAGTCTTTACTCAATAAATTCCTTCATACTTGTATGCTGTGTCTTCAATGACTCATCATGTCTTAATATTGTACTGTAGTGGCACATAAATTAATTCTTGAGTGGTGTAGTGTGATTGATTGTTGTTGGATAGATGTGAATATGTTAATGTTTGTGGGTATCATTTCTAAAAACCCTCACGAGACTTTACTCGTCCACTTGGGGTAACTTTGTGGTTTAAAGGCTTGTTGCATATGCTAAATGCAACCATTCTTCCCACGAAAGAGGAGATAGTTAGATTTTCTTTAAGTTTATTTTTCTTTCTTTGTTTTTCCTTGCTTGAGGATTAGCATGTTGTAAGTTGGGGGATATGATTAAGGTCGAATTGTGCAATATTGAGGCCGTTAATTAGGATCTTTTAACTTTACTTGCTTGACAAACTATACATTTTATACTTGTTTAATGTCAATCAGGTTTGTACACAGTGGGAGCATAAAATGAGCAAAAAATTCCTTCTCGTACGTACGGAGGCCCATTCCCACACGTGCGGCCTTTACCTCGCAGCCAAACAGAGCCTTAGTTTCCCACAAGTGCGGGGGGTTTTTCCTGCATGTGCGACACCCCTTCTCGCACATGCGATGACCACTCTCGCACGTGTGGCCGTACCTCGAATTTTGTGCCACTGTTTTAAACTTGTTCGAAAGACAGCAAAGGTATAAAAAGACAGAAAATAGGTTGGAATAGGGTTTTGAAAAATTGAAGGAGAAAGAGGAGGCTAGGGTTTTGAAAAAGGTGATTCTCAATCTTCAAAGCAAATTTCCATGGAGGGTTCCATCTTTTCCACCTCTTCCCACTCCTCTATGAGTGGCTAGGCTCTTTTTTTCTAGGGTTTTGATGAAACCCTAGCTATGTAATTATGTTTTCTTTTTGGTTTTTGATTATGTAAATGTTTGAACAATTGTATGGTGTTTTAGAAGTTTCATATATATATTTTCCACTATTTCTTCAAGTAACGACTTCCTGTGATTGTTGAATGCTTTTCATACAATAGTTTTCTATTCTTTCATATTCAAGGTATGAGACGAACCATACTACGAGGGATGAGTCGTGTCGCTACCCTAGTTTAGAGCGAATGATTCGTACTATTTGAGATGGTTTGTGCCTGTACATTGAACATGATGATTTTCTTGATAAATGTTTCAAACTTGAAGTTGCGAAGTATTATTCCGTTCGAATCGTAGCATAATTGACTTCAAATTGAAACCTTATTTATGTAACTAGTGGTGAACTCATTGCCCTAGATTTTTTTCCAAATCAGTAAATTCATCTTTATTTATAATTGCTAGTTTATTCACTTGTTTGATTTAATTATTATTAAATTATGAACCATCAATCTTTTTATTAAAATTAATTTAGGAATTTAATAATTAAATTAGATTAATTTCCCGTTTGTCCCTATGGATCAATACCTGAACTTATCATTATTATAAAGAATTTGGTATAATTTAGTGTTTAATTTTGGTGTGTGAAACGACCCATCAACTACAAAATAAAAAATAAAAAGTTCATTTAAAATTAAACTTTTTAATGAAATTAAAATAGCCAAAACATTAAATAAAAAAAAATTCTACCCAAACAAAGGAAGTATTGTATTAGAGGGTGGGAGAATCAGGATGACAAACAAGGCCATCTTTTTCCCTGCAAAATTCCATAGTAACTTGAGGGAATTCACGCGTAGCGTAGTAATAATATGAGTGTATATATATATATATATTAGTATTAAAAAAAGGCCGGGCAAGACACTTCAAATATTAAAATAAAATGATTATATAAAAAATATAAATTAATTAAATTATTTAAATTGCTAACTTGTATAAGATTATATGAAAAATATAAATTAATTAAATTATTTAAATTGATGACTTGTATTTCTTTTTTATGAGAAACATAGACGATTTAACTTTTTATAAATTTTAAGCACAAAAATTTAAATGAAATTTTTTTATAGAAAATATTGATCTAACATCGCTCTCTAACTTTTAGTAATGGGAGAAATTCACAATAATTTTTTTTATAACCTAAGGCTTCTCACCCACACCCATATATAACACACACTCTGTCATTCTCTCTCATTTATCTTCTCGCACCAAACCTCTCACTCTTTTCTAGTCAGTTATCAGTCATTATCAGTTCCGTTTAGCAGTAATCGGTGATTATCGGTAATCGATCAGTCCTTAATCAGTAAACAGTATGAGGGTTGTTACATGAAATCACATATTTATCAAATTATCTTCCAAACCCACCAACAACAAATATATATATATATATGCAAACCAGAGCAGCAACAGCTAAATCTGCAACAGTAGTTAGGTTCCAAAAGTACTAAACTCACTAGAATTGGCAGCTAATTGAGGTTGAAAGAAGAAGAAGAAGAAGAAGAAGAAGAAGAAGAATGGCAGCAGAAGCAACAACCGTGATAGAGAGAACCACTGCACAATGCCGTTGTCAACGATGGTGTCGGACTGCATGAAGCAGTAGTTCCAGGAGGCCAAAGGCGGCGACTTCTCTGGTGAGTTTGTTAGAGGAATCGCTGACGCCAACAATGTGGGATATGGAGATGTGTCCCGGGTGGACAACGTCTATTTTATCGACAACGTAGCTTATGAATCAGATTGAATTTTCTCTGGATTGTGTAAATTTTCTCTGATTGTATGAATTTTCTCTTGATGTAGGAACTGTGTGAATTTTCTCTGGTTGTATGAATTTTCTCTGGATGTGTGAACTATGTAAATTTTCTCTAGTTGTATGAATTTTCTCTAGCTGTATAAATTTTCTCTGGTTTTACGAATTTTCTCTGGATGTGGGAACTGTGTGAATTTTCTCTGGTTGTGGTCATTGTTTGTAATTTTGTGAATTTCTCTGACTGTGGTCACTATATGAATTTTCTCTGACTATGGTCATTGTGTGAATTTTCTCAAACACTATGGGATTATGATGTGTCTAGAGAAGTTTCAGTGAAAATGTCCAGAGAAATTCTAAATATGAACACACAAACACACTCAGAGAAATTCCAAAGGGATTTTGATGTGTTCAAAGAAATTCCAAACATGAACACACAAACACACTCAACGAAATTTCTCTGGTTTTAAAATTCCTCTAGTTTCGAAATTCCTCTAGAAAAATGTTGAGGGACTCCAACTACTATGAAAATATTGCATGCCTTTTATCCTATAAAATCTTAATACCATGGACCTTAAAAAAAATTCATTTTTTTAAAATATATTTTATACATCTTAATATTTTAATTTAAAATTTATTTTCTATTTTTTATGCAACATTAGTAATTAAATTCTTTTGCATTCAGGTTCTTCAATATATTATTGTCAAGTGTTTTTTTTGGAGTAAGTATTATAGTTAATTCCTTTTGGGGGAGGGGTAATGTAGTTGATCTTATGTATGATTTTATTAATTTTCTTTTTTAAATATTTCTTTATATAAATGCTACAAGTATTATCAATAATATTTTATAAACAATATAATTATTTAGAAATTAATGTAGTCTTTTAATATAATTTAATACACTAATTGGAGTGATTTTGCTGTTTCTAAAATTTCATTTAGAATTTTTATTTATGAAACTTAGCGTGAAACCCGTGCTACGCATGATTTTAAAGGAAAAAAATTCACAAAAAGACATTTCAGCTCGTCAATGGAGAGTTTCTATGTGAAGAATTAAGATTTCTCTAATAATAAATAAGAAAAAAAATATATATATTGGACCTTTTCTACTATCCAAAGTTGGAGGGAGATGTTTCGTTAATTTTTTTTATAATTTAAGGACCTTTTCTACTACCCAAAGTTGGAGAGAGATGTTTCGTTAATTTTGTTTTATAATTATAATTGTCATATCAAAATTTGTTAAATGGTATAATAATACTATATTCTTTTTTTTTCCTTTTTTTTCGGTATCTCTTGCTCTCTTTACCACTTGTTTTTCTACTTTTATATATATATATATATATTATTGAAAATACTTAAATTTTTATATGTAACTTTGATTGTTGTGGTGGATTTTAATTGTTGAAAAGAACTTGTCATGGTGATAGTAATGACTTTTCATGGCTGAGGGTAGGTTCAGATTTTTGGGGATTAACACGATGTGGTCTAAAAAATTGAAGTTATAGATTTAATTTTATATTTAGTTCAACAACTACATTACAAAATATTACTCGAGTTATCGTGCCATGATACGATTTAGAAAAATAATTAATTGATATAATAGGATAAATTTAAGTTGACCTTAAAGTGTAAGAGTGTTTTTGAAATTTCTAAAATTTTATGAGATAATCAAACTGTCGTGAGCCATGTTAGGGTTAACTCAACCAATACAAATTGAAGAGCTATTTGATTAACTTATTTATATAAATATATTTTAAATTGGTAAATACATATCTTTAATATTTTTTTCATAATGAAAATACAAATATGTATATATTATGCATGTTTATTAAAAAATTTAAATTTGGGCAAAATTTTATTTATTAATATTTAGATATATTTGTGTATGAAAAAAAAAAATCCAACATCAAGTTGAGTTAGATACACCATCAATTATGTTATAGCCCTACACCCGGAAATAACTAAAAAATAGTAGTTATATAGGTTGTAATGAGCATATGTTACTTAGGAGTGTTACAAATGAATTAAACAAACATAGTTTAAAAATTGATTTCACTTTGGACTTTTATAACATTACTGGCTTGAATCCAATTATTGGAGAATTTTTGTTTGGCTAGACTGTCAATCTATGAGTTGCTTGTCTACTTATTTATTTATTTGTTTTAAATTGGCATATATATATATATATAATAAGAGATATGAACATAATATGTTTTGCATATTTGTTAACATTTTAAAATTTTAATTAAAAAATTTATATATTTATTCTTAAAATATAACTATTGTCTATTCTTTTAATATTATGCATATTCATGTTTAACAACATTATCCAATATTAGAGGGGGCATGTGTTATGTGTTTGGGCTAGAACTTGCTTAAGACAAGTGATGTGTTAATTATTAATTTAAACTTTATATTTAAAAATTTAAGTTTCAATTTCATAGTTTCTTAATAGGATTAGGACATGTATACTTGAAGTTTATAACCCTTTATAAATTATTATTAAAATTTCATTTTGATTTTCATTATAAATTTTAAATTAGTTCTAACTTAAAGTATGGTTAAATTTTTTGTTTTGAAATTCTATTTACATTTTTTTTAAGATATGACTCGATAGACGAATAGTTTTATGTCACACGTGTTTCACGTTACATTTATATTTTATTTTACAAAAAAATATAAACATGTTCAAATTTTCAACTCATATAAGGAAAAAATTACATTAGGGAAAAATTACATTTGAAATATTATTTTGAAGGCTTTTTAATTTCAAATTCGATATGACTTATATTTTGATTTGATGAAATATATGGCTAAAATTAATTTTCTGACTTTTCATATAAGTAATTTTGAAATTTTGAAATTATAGATATAGAATATAGATATAGATAGTAATGATAGTATATACCATAAATAATTCATAAATTAATAAATTTAAAATATTTTCTATATTAATCAAAGATTTAATTAAAGAATTAAAATAGAAATGATAGATATGGCTAAAATTTATTTTTTTGACTTTTTTGAAATATAAAATTATAGATATAGATAGTAATGACGGTAGATATCATAAACAGTTCATAAATTAATAAATTTAAAAGATTTTTTTATATTAATCAAAGATTTAATTAAAATATTAAAATAAAAGAACCAATGATAATGTGACATGTATTTTTATATTTCTTAAATTCAAAAACTTGAAAAGAAGAGATTTTGAATTACAAAACTTTCAACATTTTTACTTATATAATATATTTTAGATTTGCATAGTATGAGTAATGAATGAACGAATGAGGGTCGGCTCTGTTTTTTCTGAGGTTCGAGACTCATTTTAATGATTCAAACTAAACACATTTTAAAGTACATTGAGTAGAATATATTTATAAAAAATTAAGTTAATCGGATATCATTAACTTTTTCATTCACTTACATTTATATTCATTTTGATATTTTAAATCACAATTATTATTTATTTTTGTATATACAAATGTAAATGGATGAAAGAGTTAATGTAACTTAATTTTTTATAAGAATGTTATACTCGATATATTTTAAAATATGAATAATTTAAATTATTAAAATAAATTTCAAAATAAATCCATTTAATTGTACGATATTGACTGTTATGTCCATTGCACAGCAGCCCACTGAATCCATTTTTTTTAAGGGAAATGCCAGAGGCCTTGAATATGAGGTTTCGAATTTGCCTCGAATCCCAATTTTTTTTTTTATTTTTTAATTTTTTTAAGACAGTTAGTTTGGTTTTTTTTTTTTTCCTTTTCTTTTTGCAAGGATAGTTTATGTATAGAGATGTGCTAAAAAATTAAATATTCTGCAAGTGAGTTAGGTTAGACTGATTGAATGATAAAATTGACTGATTAATTTTTTTATTTTATTTTATTTTATTTATTGGGCTGTGTGATAAAATTGACTGACCAAAATTTGACTGATCAATTTATTAATTTTATATATTTTTATACGATGAACTGGTACGAAATATTTAATTTTTTTGATACATCCCTACAAATAACCATCCTAAAAAAACAAAATAAACAAAAAAAATAACACACAAAGTCAAAAAATAGAAAAAAAAAAGAAAAAAAAAAAAAAAAAGCCCTTTGAAAAAAAAAAAAAAAAAAAGCACTTTCGAGGCAAATTCGAGGCCTCGAATTCGAGGCCTCTATCACTGCTCTTTATTTAAAGCCTTTTTTTGAACTAATTTTCGAGGCTCAAAGCAACCGGTTTGTGGCATGTTCCCAAAGCCGCCACCGGAACCAATATTGGTTAATTGTGAGCGCGTGTATTTTTAATAAATTGTTTATTTTATTTTAATTTGCTTGTATAATTTTGTCGTTATTTTGATTGTGTTATATAATTTTTTGTCGTAGAGTGCCTGCGTTTATAACGTATCAATTCCTTATTTGATACCCCTTCTCCACGCAACTAATATACGCTAATAATGATATATATCTGTTGCTTGATATACTAATTAATATATTAATTAATGATATAATATAATTTAAAAAAAATTTAAAATTTAGGGTTCTGTTTAAGTGTGCAACCCCCTCAAGATTGCACACCATATGCAACCCAATTGTTAGCCGTTAGATTACAATAATTGATCAATACCGTTAAATTGTTTAATTGTGAAAAAGTTAAAACCGGGTAACCGGTTAATGCTCGTATTTGCATGATTGCATCCCACTCATTCTCTGTATTTCGTCCCTATCTCTCTCTGTTCTCCTCTCTGTGTAAGGTTGGGTCAGTGTAACTGTTGATTTCCATTAATAGCAAGAAGCCCCTGCCGGGTTCGTTCCATTGACAAAGCTCTGTAGGGAACAGTATAACGGGCGATTTCCAACAACAACGTAACTACAAGCCTGTGTTGGTTCCATTGATGAAGTGAAGCCCTTCTCTCCAACTAGATATGAGGTATGGAGTTGTCTCCCTCTGTCTGTCTCTCTAGCCTCTTCACTTCAGCTATTTTCCGTCAACTAAACCCCCATTCTAACTTCAATCGCTCTACGTTTCGCTCAAACGGAAACCCCTCCATTGGCAACTAACCTTTCTCTTTCTCAAGCGAGTGTTTGTGTTTGCACAAACAACTAAACCGTGTGAAAATGTCATGTTTGTGTTTGTGTTAACATTTTTCGGTTATCAAGTAATTGTTTGTACTAATGTCATGTGCAGTATGGCCCGAGCGGAAGTTAAAAGGGAAGGTGATGATTATGACATTCCAAATGAAGCAGATGACATTCGTTTGATGAATGAAAGTCAGGTGGAACCTTATCATGGTTGCGAAGCTGGTCCGAGCAATGAAGAAGCAACCAACATAAACGTTGAAGATGGCGGGGCCGATGTGAAAAAAGAAATGGTTAACGATGCTCATGGCAATGACATGGTTGGTGATGTTGAACGTGCTATTCTGGAACAGAAATTTGATTCGGTCGAAGATGGAGAAGCTTTCTACAATGCGTATGCTAAAGCCAAGGGATTTAGTATACGAAAATCTAGATTTAACACAAATAAAGAGGGAAAGGGTCGTTAGTAGGCTGTGGTTGTGTTCAAGGGAAGGTCAGAGATTACCAAAATACTTGGACCGTGTTGCTGAGAAGAGTAGAGCTCCCAAGGCACTAACAAGAGTAGGTTGCAAAGCCCAATTTCGCATACGGTACGATGCGGATGCTGGTGAAGGGGGAAAGTATGTTGTGACTCACTTCGTCGCAGACCACAACCATGAATTGGCAGAACAACACTGTGTGATGTATCTAAGGTCACATCGCAGTTTAAACAGCACTGACAAAGCTCAAGCAGTGGCTATGCGCGACGTCGGTGTGAAGACTAGCCAAATCAGCCAAGTTTGGGAAGACTAAAAAAGTGCATTTTTTGACTTTTCTTGTATTATGTGTAGAAAAAGTAGAGAGGAAATGTTGATTGATGTGACCTAAAAAAAGATAAAAAGATGAAATAAGTGCACTTTTTTAGTTTAGCCAAACTTGGCCTAAAACTATTACTTGAATCAAACTTTTCAAGCTCACTGGATTTATCATGATTTTTGTTACAATAATTTAAACTGTTCAATGTGTAGAGTTTGTTAAATATTTTTATTCTTATAAAAATCATATTAATCAATTATCGATAGCTACTTGATCGCATCAAATTTCTGTCAACAATTTATTTTGAAAACCAATTTTACCGTTGACTGAAATGTGTTTTGATTAAGTGGTTATCCATATCCGATTAACATAATTTTTTGCAAGGATAAAATACTCAACGAGTTCTACACACTAAACGATTTGGATTATTGAAAAAGAACCCATGATGGACCATCACGAGCCCAACAATACATTCCAATTTGATTTCGGACTGAAGAGAATCCTATCCCAAATTACAAATACAGGTTGTTTAAAATAACGACTTGTTGTTAGTAGTTTTGGAGATTAAATTTTGCTATTTGAAATTTTTAATTTCATAATAAATTGTCATTTTTATTAATAAATTATCATATCAATTAATAGTTGTTGATGAAATTAGAAAATTATTTTAATTAATAATTTATATAATTTTATCATCATATAGGAGAGCAGTTAAAATTTTATTTTTTTCAACTAATTCTATTAAATTAAAAAATTCTAATAATTTTTTTTTGTAATTTTTCAAATCACAATAAATAATTCATATTTTGAACAAATATCAAAGATATATTTATAATTTATTATTATTTTTTTTTAATATAATACCACGTTTTGCAAGTAGTTTTGTCTTCCTAACTTTTATGAATTTTAAAAAGCAAATTAATGAAACATCCCTCTTCACTAAAAATAAATTTAAAAGATGTATTTATAATTTATTATTATTTTTTTTTATATAAACGAATTTTAGATGCACCTTATCAGAATGTATCTAAAAAATAAAATAAATTGGCTAAAATATTTATAAAAAAAATTAATATGAAAAAAAATTATTCAGATTTTTGTTTATTTTTAGTGAATTATTTTTCATATTTGAGTTTAATGTTTTTACTTTTTAGATGTATCTAAAAAGTTTTTGAAAAAAAAAATTTGATTAAAATATGAAAAAAGTTCAATAAAGGCAAAAGAAAATCTATCCAAAAATATTTTCTAAAAATTAAAACCAAACAAGGATTTATGTTCAAAATTTGAAAAAAAATATTAACAGTCACGTAATATATCAATATTTTATTATATATAACTCACCATTTTAATACAAACTCAAACCCTAATATAATAATATTTTTTTACGTAATATGGTAACAGTGGGGACGTAATTTTTGAATGATAAACATGTAGCCGAGGTGGTATCGGAGTGCCAGCCGAGGTGCCACATGTCATGGTCATGATGTCGAGATGATCTCGACTAGGCCGAGGTTATCTGCGAGAATACCGGAATCTGAGATAAGCGGATAAGGAACAAGAGTCCTAAAATGGGAGAAGACTCCAGTTTGGGTAAAGATAAGACTCTTAGAGAGTTTATCCCAATTCTACTGGGAGTCCAGGATTAGCAGTAATCTAAGTCCATTAGAGCTAGGCTTCTATTTGGGACTAGGATTAGAAAGTCCGTACGTGCTAGGGGACTATAAGCATTTGTAGCACAACCTTTGAAAGTCTGTACGTGCTAGGGGACTATAAGCATTTGTAGCACAACCTTTGAAAGTCTGTACGTGCTAGGGGACTATAAGCATTTGTAGCACAACCTTTGAAAGTCTGTACGTGCTAGGGGACTATAAGCATTTGTAGCACAACCTTTGAAAGTCTGTACGTGCTAGGGGACTATAAGCATTTGTAGCACAACCTTTGAAAGTCTGTACGTGCTAGGGGACTATAAGCATTTGTAGCACAACCTTTGAAAGTCTGTACGTGCTAGGGGACTATAAGCATTTGTAGCACAACCTTTGAAAGTCTGTACGTGCTAGGGGACTATAAGCATTTGTAGCACAACCTTTGAAAGTCTGTACGTGCTAGGGGACTATAAGCATTTGTAGCACAACCTTTGAAAGTCTGTACGTGCTAGGGGACTATAAGCATTTGTAGCACAACCTTTGAAAGTCTGTACGTGCTAGGGGACTATAAGCATTTGTAGCACAACCTTTGAAAGTCTGTACGTGCTAGGGGACTATAAGCATTTGTAGCACAACCTTTGAAAGTCTGTACGTGCTAGGGGACTATAAGCATTTGTAGCACAACCTTTGAAAGTCTGTACGTGCTAGGGGACTATAAGCATTTGTAGCACAACCTTTGAAAGTCTGTACGTGCTAGGGGACTATAAGCATTTGTAGCACAACCTTTGAAAGTCTGTACGTGCTAGGGGACTATAAGCATTTGTAGCACAACCTTTGAAAGTCTGTACGTGCTAGGGGACTATAAGCATTTGTAGCACAACCTTTGAAAGTCTGTACGTGCTAGGGGACTATAAGCATTTGTAGCACAACCTTTGAAAGTCTGTACGTGCTAGGGGACTATAAGCATTTGTAGCACAACCTTTGAAAGTCTGTACGTGCTAGGGGACTATAAGCATTTGTAGCACAACCTTTGAAAGTCTGTACGTGCTAGGGGACTATAAGCATTTGTAGCACAACCTTTGAAAGTCTGTACGTGCTAGGGGACTATAAGCATTTGTAGCACAACCTTTGTTAATGTTATCCCTTGGAACTTGAAAGCCTTGAAAGACTTTAATTGTTGAGACTTGAAAGATTTGTTAGATCAACTTGATTTGCCCTTGGATTTTGTACAAGATGTGTTATGCTTTGATTTGATAAGGATTTCGGATATCATTCATGTAAACCCCTTTATTATTTGTACCATTTACTGAGTATCCAAGCTCACCCCTCTCTATAAGGTGACGAGCAGGACGACGGTGATGCCTAAATGTACTTGCCACTTGTTTTGGACTTTGCACTTTTGCTGCATCTTGAAGATTATGCTTCTTAGTTGTATTTCATTGTATTTTGTATTTGATGGCTGAGAAGCCTTTTGGTCAAGATGTATTTTGTACTTCATTTGTTGTATTAAAACTATGTAAAGATGTATGCCATTCCATTTAAACTTATGCACTGCTCTTATGGACTACTTAGCTTGGAATTTATTGCTTCCGCATTTGTAAGCCCCCATATGTATACTCTGATTGTGTGTGAATTTTGAGAGTTGGCCTTCGGTAATCACGAATTACTGGCCATCATGGCACCATCCTACTAGGGGCGGAATGGGGTCGTGACAGATTGGTATCAGAGCACCGGTTCCTCATAGTACGTTATTCACACACTTTGAGTCCTAAAGAGCATAGGATTTCCCTTAGAAAGATATTAGAATTGCATCATATTGCTTGCTACTGGACAATGTGTGCATCATCTTGGCATGACTATTTGTTATTTGCGTGCATATTATTTGATCGTTTTGTTTTAAAGTCACATTTTGCGTACTCATAGTATCATGAGAAGAGGTAGACCACCAGTTGGCTGAGATCATCCCGAAGACAGATTGGACAGATTAGAGAGACTGGTCGAAGGCTTGGTCCGTGAGTTGAGGCAAACTCGGCCACAAGACGTTAGTACTACTTCTACCCAGGCCGAGCAGACAAATGGCCGACATGCAGTTCCACCTCCGCCTCCTCCAGCGCCGCAAGTGCCTCCACAGCAAGCTTTATATGGGTATGGCACCATAGCCTTGACTAGGGAGTTCAAAAAGATGAAACCATTGAGGTTTTCTGGGGGTATTGAACCGATGAAGGCCGAAGCGTGGGTCTTGGAAATGGAGAAGCTGTTTGAGATCTTTCCCAGTACCGATGCCCAGAAGGTGTCATTGGCAACATTCACACTAGACGACGATGCACGAAGATGGTGGATGATGACCCGAGAAAGCAACCCAGGTCTAACTTGGGCCAGATTTTTGGAATTGTTTTACAACAAGCATTTCCCCCTTAGTGTTCGAGACCGTAAGACCATAGAGTTTCAGACTTTGACACAAGGTAACAAGACAGTGGCAGAATATGACCGTGCTTTTACCGAGTTGGCGAGATACGCGCCTCACATGGTCGATGATGAATACAGAAAGGCCAGAGTGTTGGACAAGGCCATCCTGGCAGAGGCTAACTTGAACCGATATCAGAACTCAGGAGAAAATCAGAAGAAGAGGCAAAACTATGATACTCACCGAGCTCCGTTTAACGCCAAAAAGAAAGTGAATGTGGGCAGCTCCAGCAACTCGAACCAAGAAGGTAATACTAGGCCGATGTGTGCAAGCTGTGGGAAGCCGTATTCCGGAGTTTGCCGTTGGGCATCGGGAGCCTGTTTCGAATGTGGTGAAATGGGCCATCGTGTGAAGGACTGTCCGAAGGCAAGGGCTGATGATGGTAAGAAGGATGGGAGTACCTCGGGCTATGCACAGAGAAATAACATTGGGAGGGCACAGACGAGACAAGGCAGAGTTTTTGCATTGGTACCAGGAGACACTCAGAATGCTGAGACAGTAGTGTCAGGTATACTCCCAATTTGCTCTCAAGATGCATACATATTAATTGATTCGGGTTCTACGCATTCATTTGTATCTGCTAAGTTTGCCGAGAAGTTAAATAGAGAACAAGAACCCCTTGACTATGTGTTATATATGTCTACTCCATCTGGGAGAACTATGATTGTTGCATCCATTTATAGGGCGTGTGTGGTCGTGATTGGGGGTGTAGAATTGTTAGTCGATTTAATGCCATTAACCATGGCTCACTTCGATGTCATATTGGGAATGGATTGGTTAGTAGCGAATCATGCATCCATTAATTGTGTTTCGAAGAATGTCACACTGAAACCCCCAAACCAAGCCGAGGTTATTTTCCAGGGTAAGGGAGTAGTGCCGCCACTTTACTTAATCTCATCCATGAAAGCCTATAAGTTGATCCAAAAAGGGTGTCAGTGTTATTTGTGCAGTATACTAAGTGACTCAAATGGAAGTGTTGAGTTAGCCGACATACCAGTTGTTAAGGAATTCCCCGACGTCTTCCCAAATGAGTTGCCTGGCCACTTGATCGATAGAGAAGTAGAGTTTACTGTGGACATCATGTCGGGAACGTAACCTATCTTCAAAACACCCTATAGAATGGCCCCAGCTGAACTTAAGGAACTAAAACTACAACTACAAGAATTGTTGGATAAGGGATTCATTAGGCCGAGCACTTCACCATGGGGGGCTCCGGTTCTATTTGTTAAGAAAAAGGATGGCACACTTCGCCTTTGCATTGATTACCGGGAACTTAATAAAGTAACCATTAAAGAACAAGTACCCATTGCCTAGGATTGACGATTTGCTTGATCAACTACAAGGAGCACGAGTCTTTTCCAAGATTGACCTTAGGTCGGGCTACCATCAGCTGAAAGTTAAAGCCGAGGATATTGAGAAGACTGCTTTTCGGACAAGGTATGGCCACTACGAATTTTTGGTAATGCCTTTCGGAGTGACCAATGCTCCCGCAGCATTCATGGACTTGATGAACAGAGTCTTTAAGCCGTATCTAGATGAGTTTGTAGTTGTTTTTATTGACGACATACTGATCTATTCCAAGAGTACAATTGAACACGAGAATCATCTGAGACTTGCCCTGCAAATCTTAAGAGATAAGAAGTTGTACGCCAAGTTGAGCAAGTATGAATTTTGGCTTTCTAGCATTTCATTTTTGGGCCATGTGATTGACGAAGAGGGTATATCAGTTGATCCCAGTAAGATTGAAGCCATTGTGAATTGGTCGACGCAGACCAACGTGTCCGAGGTTCGTAGTTTTCTGGGCTTGGCAGGTTATTACAGAAAGTTTGTGAAGGACTTCTCAAGGATTGCAGTACCATTGACACAACTAACCAAGAAGGGAACATCATATAAATGGACCGATGACAGAGAATCAGCCTTCTAAGAGTCGAAGACGAGGTTAGTTACAACACCAGTTCTTGTACTCCCATCAGGTAATGAGGAATTTCAGATTTTCAGTGATGCTTCACATAAGGGTTTGGGTTGTGTATTAATGCAAGGGGGCAAAGTCTATGAGCATAATGCATCTCGTCAGTTAAAACTTCATGAAAAGAACTATCCAACCTATGATCTAGAGCTAGCAGCTGTGGTGTTTGCTTTAAAGATTTGGCGCCACTACTTGTATGGAGCCTCTTGCCAAAGTTTTACAGATCACAAGAGTTTGAAGTACTTGTTCACTCAAAAAGAGAACTAAATTTGAGGCGAGAAGATGACTTGAATTGTTGAAGACTACGACATACAGATTCGGTATCACCCAGGTAAAAGCAAACTCAGTAGCCGACGCATTGAGTAGAAAGTCAGTGGGAAGTTTGGCATGCCTAGCCATGATTTCAGCGGAGCCGACTACTATTGGGGAAGTAAAGACAAGGCAAATGGAGGATGAATTCCTGAAGAAGTAGCCGGCGAGATTATCACCAGGCCGAGGTCAGGTTACACCTTTGAGAATGGAGTGCTTAAAGTTTGAAGAAAAGATTGTGCGTGGCCGACGTCCCAGAGTTGAAGGAAAGATTTTGCAAGACTCTCATGGATCCAGATTTGCAGTTCACCTAGGGAACACCAAGATGTATCAAGATGTAAAACAGACCTTTTTGGTGGCCGAATATGAAAAGAGAGATAGCCGAGTTTGTATCCTAGTGTTTGTATTGTTAACAAGTGAAAGCAGAACATAGAGGCCAAGCGGGACTTCTCCAACCCTTGCCGATTCCTGAGTGGAAATGGGAACACATCTCCATGGACTTTGTGATTGGGTTGCCGAAGACACACGAAAGGAAATGGATTCGATCTGGGTTATATCGACAGATTAACTAAGTCAGCACACTTCTTGCCTGTTAAAACTTCGTTTAATGCTCGATCAACTTGCTGTGTTGTATATGAATGAGATTGTTAGACTTCATGGTGTGCCGATGTCCATTGTGTCAGACCGAGATTCAAAGTTTGTTTCTAGATTTTGGCAGAGTTTACAAAGGGCTTTAGGAACCGAATTGGGTTTAGTAACAGGCTTTTTCATCCCCAGACCGATGGCCAAACAGAGAGAACGATTCAAACACTTAAGATATACTTAGACTATGTGTACTGGACTTCCAAGGAAGCTGGGAAGAGCATTTGCCATTAGTAGAATTGGCTTACAACAACAGCTATCAAGCTAGCATTGGCATGGCGCCTTATGAGGCCTTGTACGGAAGGAAATGTAGGTCGCCGATATGTTGGACCGAAGTTGGAGACAAAGCTCTGCTTGGTCCCGAACTGATTCGAGTGACAACAGAGAAGATTAAACTTATCCAACAGAGGATTAAAACTGCCCAGAGCCGACAAAAGAGCTACGCCGACCAGAGAAGAAAAGAGTTAGAGTTTGAAGTTGGGGATCATGTATTCCTGAAGATCTCGCCGATGAAAGGAGTTTCAAGATTTGGGAAGAAGGGTAAATTGGCACCCCGTTACGTCGGGCCTTTTGAAGTTCTTGAGAAAGTTAACCCAGCTGCCTATAGACTAGCTTTGCCACCAGAACTAAGTCAAGTTCACAATGTGTTCCATATTTCGATGTTGAGGAAGTATATTCGGAATCCACTACATGTAATTGATTATACTGGGATTGTGGTTAGTGAAGATTTAGACTACGAGGAGAAGCCGATAAAAATTATTGACAGACAAGTAAAGCAGTTGAGGAACAAATCGATACCAATGGTGAAAATTGAATGGAAAGAGCATTACGGCAAGGATGTTACATGGGAAATGGAAGAAGAATTGAGAATCCGTCATCCGGGATTATTTGTGGAGCAAAGTAATTTAAGTTTGGGGACCAAACTTCTTTAAGGAGGGTAGGATGTAACGACCGTCACTCTACCCTAGTCATGCTTGCATGTATTACATGATCTTGTCTTGATATGTTACATTTTTACAAACCTTGATTTGATTTGCTTAAGAGTTTCTTACATGTTTTGTACCCTGCTTGGTGTGAGTTTAGCCGAGGTCATCTTTAGTCTAGAACTTCCTTGGAACCACTTTGTTTGACCTCCACCTTCGCCCTGACATATTGGCCGAGATGTCATTATCTAGGCCGAGGTGTTCATCACCAAGGCCGAGATGTGTGTTATCTGGGCCGAGATGTCACCTTTGCACCTAAGTGCTCTTGTCCTAGAGTGGTGTGACCTAGACCAAGGTGTGGCACATCTAGGCCAAGGTGTGGCATAGCTTAGTCAAGTGTTGTCCTTCCTAGCCGAGATCATTGGTCCCCTACTTGCCGATGTCTTGTTCTTAGCCGAGATCATTACCCTCCAGAGTGCCCATGCCATCTTGCTTGTTGAACACACTTTGTCATAGTCTTGTCTTTTCACTCAGCCACCTTTTGAGGAGAACCAACCCCGTAGTGCCACGTGTCCCAGCTGAGTGTTAAGTCAGCCGACAGACCCAGAAAATATACATTTTTGTATTACATCTTTGCCTTGTAGAGAGAGAGGCTCTAGGAAGAAGAAGAAGTCTTAGAGTGAGAGAGTAGACTTTCGAGCTTGATTCCTGGAGATCAAACCGTTAGATTCGTGTATTGAAGTTAGATTCTTGATTCGCTGTTGTCGTTCTTATTGATCATCCAGCTGCATTGCACGATCGAACCTGTTATGCATTGGTTTAAAGTTGGTTTTAGAAAGAGAAGATAGTGTTCATGTGTTTTTGAAGAAAACGTCTTGTTTGATCCGAAAGTTGCCTTAAGATTCATGTTTTGTGTTTGTTCTCGCAAGATCCTTGAATATGGGTACCCAGGTCCACGTATTTGAATTCATAGCATGAAATCTCAGATTTTGTAATAGCAAGCTTTGATCTTTGCATTCATCAGGGGACTATAAGCATTTGTAGCACAACCTTTGAACGTCTGTACGTGCTAGGGGACTATAAGCATTTGTAGCACAACCTTTGAACGTCTGTACGTGCTAGGGGACTATAAGCATTTGTAGCACAACCTTTGAACGTCTGTACGTGCTAGGGGACTATAAGCATTTGTAGCACAACCTTTGAACGTCTGTACGTGCTAGGGGACTATAAGCATTTGTAGCACAACCTTTGAACGTCTGTACGTGCTAGGGGACTATAAGCATTTGTAGCACAACCTTTGAACGTCTGTACGTGCTAGGGGACTATAAGCATTTGTAGCACAACCTTTGAACGTCTGTACGTGCTAGGGGACTATAAGCATTTGTAGCACAACCTTTGAACGTCTGTACGTGCTAGGGGACTATAAGCATTTGTAGCACAACCTTTGAACGTCTGTACGTGCTAGGGGACTATAAGCATTTGTAGCACAACCTTTGAACGTCTGTACGTGCTAGGGGACTATAAGCATTTGTAGCACAACCTTTGAACGTCTGTACGTGCTAGGGGACTATAAGCATTTGTAGCACAACCTTTGAACGTCTGTACGTGCTAGGGGACTATAAGCATTTGTAGCACAACCTTTGAACGTCTGTACGTGCTAGGGGACTATAAGCATTTGTAGCATAACTTTTGTTAATGTCATCCCTTGGAATTTGAAAGCCTGGAAAGACTTTAATTGTTGAGACTTGAAAGATTTGTTAGATCAACTTGATTTGCCCTTGGATTTTGTACAAGATGTGTTATGCTTTGATTTGATAAGGATTTCGGATATCATTCATGTAAACCCCTTTATTATTTGTACCATTCACTGAGTATCCAAGCTCACCCCTTTTTATATATATGTAGGTGACGAGCAGGACGACGGTGACGCTTAGATGTACTTGCCACTTGTTTTGGACTTTGCACTTTTGCTGCATCTTGAAGATTATGCTTCTTAGTTGTATTTCATTGTATTTTGTATTTGATGGCTGAGAAGCCTTTTGGTCAAGATGTATTTTGTACTTCATTTGTTGTATTAAAACTATGTAAAGATGTATGCCATTCCATTTAAACTTATGCACTGCTCTTATGGACTACTTAGCTTGGAATTTATTGCTTCCGCATTTGTAAGCCCGCATATGTATACTCTGATTGTGTGTGAATTTTGAGAGTTGGCTTTCGGTAATCACGAATTACTGGCCATCATGGCACCATTCTACTAGGGGCGGAATGGGGTTGTGACAGCTGTAATGAGATGTTCTTGCATGAAGTTTGAGTCGTTGGGGCTACCTTGCTGTCACATGATGTGTGTTATGAAAGCCGAAAATTTAACGCAAATTCCCCCAACTTGTGTGCTGCGTAGATGGACAAGGGCTGCAAGCAAGGATGACCAGCAATGGCCTCAACCCTCAATTGATAGCACTACAACACAGACGGCCCGGTATGGGATATTGAGTTCTTCCTACAACGAAATGTGTTTCTGTGCCTCGCAATCAACAGAAGGTTTCAAAGAGGCTAGGGATGCATGCCTTCCGATGACGAGCCAGATGAAGGAGTTATATGAGAGGAATCTGAACGATGGAAATGGAGACAAAGAGAAACATTCATTCCCTCGACAATTTGGAGTAGAAGATCCTGATGTTGTGAAGACAAAAAAGAACCCGGGACCGGCCTCGTCCAACTGTCGAAGACCAAGAAAATGTGGGAATTGCAAATGCATTGGGTACACAAAGCGAACATGTCCTAAGGTTCGGTTTAGCCGAACAGTGGGTACTAACTCGGATGCAGATACACCCCACATAACTGAGCGTGAATACAATGCGGAGTCATTGCCCGTTCGCTGCAAAACTGGGTTGGTGGATCCAAGTACACCGCACATTAAGCAGCGGCGACTATTTTTCGATGCTTCTCCTGATTCCAAGCAGCCCGCGGGCCAATATAGTAGTGTTGAAGCAGCAGTGTGCAAAAATGATTCGACCACAATTGATGAGGTGAATCAGGTAATTGTATAATTTGTATGATTTACTTATTCCCTTAATTTATTAGGTAGACTGTACTAGCTATTGAAAACACATGGAAATAATGTATGTAGTTTTCATTTTGCACGGATTGCTGTACGTAACGTGTAAATCATTGGTTACATACAATGCTAGGAAATGGCACAACGTTACCTATGTACAAGGCCACGAGTTGTAAATTTCTCATATTGTTTAGAGTGATGTTGTCATTTGTGTTTGCAGTGACTTGTCATTTTGAAAACTAATTGAAAGTGAGATATATATGGGTTGTCTGTATTGTTTTGGGTGGGAAATTGGCTTATGTCTGTATTCCAAGATTCCTATTGCGGGTTGCTTGTTTGTGTTCCATATTTGGTTGGATCTAACTGGAGGGTTTTTTGCGGTGTGGTTTATCAACTAACGATGTGTTTGGCTTCGTATTGATTTGGTATGACTTGTTTCGGTAAATTAGTATTATATTTCGAGTAAAATACGAATTTTGTCCAAGTGGGTTTGCAAAATTACATACCAGCACATGCATTTTGTATATAAATTGGCTTATGTCTGTATTTCAAGATTCCTATTGCGGGTTGCTTGTTTGTGTTCCATATTTGGTTGGATCTAACTGAAGGGTTTTTTGCGGTGTGGTTTATCAACTAACAATGTGTTTGGCTTCGTATTGATTTGGTATGACTTGTTTCAGTAAATTAGTATTATATTTCGAGTAAAATACGAATTTTGTCCATGTGGGTTTGCAAAATTACATACCAGCACGTGCATTTTGTATATAATCCAAGTGACAGTTAATTTTGGGTGTTACTTGGAGAAAGTAACCCAACGAACTCGTTACTTTATATCCATGCCGATTGCTATATGAATTACGAGTTACGAACAGGAGTTGTGAAATTATTTCATGTTAACTATGAAAGTATGGGTTTATTGTTAGTCAAATTATGGTGGGCCTATATCGACAGCAACGAAGCAGTAATTTAAAGTTGACAAGTTGAAGAAGAAAATCAAGCAATTGTGGTATTGGTTCGAATGCCTGAAAAGGATGAAGACTTCTTTCGATGAACTGATGGTAACAAAGTAGAAAGTACAAAGTAAGTTGTTGTGTTGTTGTGTTGTTGTGTTGTTGTGTTGTTGTGTTGTTGTGTTGTTGTGTTGTTGTGTTGTTGTGTTGTTGTGTTGTTGTGTTGTTGTGTTGTTGTGTTGTTGTGTTGTTGTGTTGTTGTGTTGTTGTGTTGTTGTGTTGTTGTGTTGTTGTGTTGTTGTGTTGTTGTGTTGTTGTGTTGTTTGTAACAAAGTAGAAAGTATAAGGGAAAAAACTACTCAGAAGTTGCAATGTAGAAAGTAAGTTGTGTTGTTGTTCATGTCCTCTCTCTCTGTAAACATTCTGCCCTTTATAGCTATTATTTCCCACGACCCCATGATCTGCCGATTCTGCAACTGCTTCTGTGCAACTTCTGTAACTTCATGGTCATTTCCGTGTCTTCAAACCACATAAAACCTTCAGTTGTACCTGCTGAAGTGCATATAATTGAAGTTGCCACCTGTGCCCAAGTCCTTTTAGCCTTTCCTCGACAGATACAGACTCCCAATTCGTTCATGTTTCCTCTTGGAGGCTGGCCACTAAATCCATGAGCACTGCCAGTAACTGCTCCAACGTATAAGTCAGGTGGCATACAAGATTCAATGTTAGTTGAATGGAGCAGCTGTTGGGAGGATGTGGGAAAAATAGGTGCAAAGAGGAATTTTTAATCTAATATCCAATAATAATTTAGATGAAAATATGAGTGAATTTTTTTTAAAAAAAAAAGTAATTTCGGTTTTTTTGATTACAAACCCGAGATGTATATTTTGTTTTTGATGTAAATAAGTTGTGTATTTTCGTTACGTAAAATGTAGGACAACAATTGTGTTTAAGTCATTACAATACAGAAAAAGGTTATTTCAAACATAATTTCAAGTTTACTAACATTGAATATATTTTGATTAAATTATAGGGGAAATTAATATTTGGCAGAGTCTGATGATTCAAAGTCAGGGCAGTAACAGTGAGTGGCCAAGTGTTGTGGTTCAGTGGCCCAGTTTGCAAGGATTGTGGTTATGTTTAGTGGACAATATTCTGTCAATTTTTGTCTCATAATGATGAGGGACATGCCCCACAATGGTAAAAAGGAAGGTCAATAGGGAAGAGTCAATATTTGGCAGAGTGGACTTGAAAATTCGAAGTCAGGGGGCAGTTACAGTGGCAGTTATGGTGTAGACGTGTGAGATTATGCAATGATGGGCCACAAAAACAGTATACGGATATCGAAACCAACGATCTCCCTTCTAAGCTTTCCAAGTATACTAAACCTCTACTTCTATTTGTCGATCTCCCTTTTCTTGTGTTTATTTCATGGCCACCAACTGTTTAAAACTTTTGTCGACAGAGCAAGGCTCCTGCTTTGTCTCATGCTTCCTCCTGAAAGTGTGCCCACTAACTCCATGACTGGTGCTAAAAACTTCCTCCATCACTTCTAGGTGACCCACATGCAGAGAGCCCACTTTGAAGTGGTGGACATTCTTTCAGACTTGGCCACGTGTCCTCGATTAAGTGGACCATCTGTCGATAGAGACTGGCAAAACTTGGTTCAAAGAATGGCCCCTTTGTTCAAGTTAAATATCATATGAATTAAACTTGCGGAAGTGATTGGGACCCCCTCCAATCACCACCTGCACCCTCCCTCCCCACATACACACACGTGGGGGCTGGTGATTGGAGGAGAGAAAAAAAAAAAGAATTTTTTTTTTTTAAAAACCGGCGAATCAGAGAGAGAAGGGTCATGGGGCTGCGCCCTTGTGGGGGTTCAAGTCATATGATATATAACTTCAACAAGGGGGCCATTGTTTGGGCCCAATAGCAAATTTATTAGTACGAGCCCTATCATAAGCTATAAAAGACCCACCATTTCAACTTCAAACCACTTCATTTCCCTCTGATTCGCACTCCCCAGACTGTACTCCTTCTTCTTAAGCATTGCCGTTCAAAACCCGAGCACCACAAAACCCTAAGCCATGGCGCTGAAAAAATCGCAACCATCACCATCTGAGGAGAACAATGAAGACCTACTCCGTTTCCCAGACCCTATCAGAGCACGTATCGGTCCTCTAAAATTTGGTGCAACCCTATTGCCCAGCACAAGCTCTGTCGCTAAGGCTACTCTAGGCCTTACCTTCGCGTCTTACTTCCCAGACGAGCTAGCTCCATACTATCCCCTTGGTAATGGTGAGAACCTTCTTCTCAACAAACCTAGACTTAAGTGGACTAACTGGAATGTCAGCAAAAACCCACTCAGATCGTGGAGGTCACCAGACTCTGTTTGGCGAAGCTGGGCCAGGAGAATTGAAGGTCACGACGCCGAAGTATGGAAGCACCAGGGCATTGCTGAAGCAATTAGACTGTCGACTAAAAATTATGACATGGACAAAGGGCTGATTGCTGCATGCTGGCATGCTTTTGGTCGCAATCTTGTAAATCCCTACTCTCAATTTTGGTATGATTTCCCCTACCATCTTAGATGTAGCTTCACTTGACTGTCTCCCAATCTTGTGGTCAATCCAATTCATGCTCTCACTTGAGCCCTCCAAAAGTGAGCTTTACTTTTAAACACTGACATGTGTATACAGATTTCGCCCAAAAATACAAAGGCAAGCCTGGTTCCCCTGTCCACGACAAAGAAAGAACTGCTTTTTACTTACTTTGGCTTTGTGAGTTTCTTTTTTGTGTCCCTGGGTACAAGATCATGAAAGAGTACCTCCCCCTTGCCTTGTGTATGCAAGATGGCCAACTTATGGCTTTAGCCCTTTATCTTCTTGCCACCCTTTACAAGGCCCTATTTTCCTTTGTCCACAAGAAGATTTCTGGCAACTGTGGTGGCCCCTTCTGGCTCTTCCAGGCCTGGTTGTATGCCTATTTCCCTGAGGTACGACCCCCACCAGCTAACACCGTGAAACCTGTTTTCTACTCCTATGCTGAGCAACTGCTCACTTATAACAGCCAACCCATCCTCACTTTCAGAAATCAGCTTACCATGTTTTACAACCTTCCTTCGAAGAGACCTTCCAACCTGTACATGCCATTTCCAAACTTTGAATTCTCCTCCAGCAGACTTCGCTTCCTCTTCGTAGACCCTTCTGATTTACACAATGAGCAAGTCCAAGAACAAAATGAGACTTGGAGACACATTCTCACCTCTAGACATGTGTTAGTTGGCTGTTCCATATCCTCCGCCAAGATGTCCAACTGTAGTTTTGAGACATACTGTCCCAATCAATGGGCCAGGCAATTAGGTCTTTCCCAAGGTATCCCTTATCCTTATTTCCACCCAACCATCCATGAGGAGATTAGCTCTAGAATCTTCTTCAAAGATCCTACGCAAGCTGAATCCATTTTGACAGAGAACACCAAACTTTTCCAAGATTTTGGTCCCTTCTTCTTCAAACCTGCTGCGGACTGCTCGACTACTTTTGACCATTGGTGGGGACTTATGTCTGCCATTATTTTCTGCAAGCCACTTGAAACCTGCCTTCATGACACTTGCATTCATAATCAGGGCCCCATATCCTCGCCTTCCAAGCTTGAGGCTCCAGGTATTCTTCCTTCATATACTTCATATCCCTGACTGTGTCATGCAAATTTTATTTTATTTTCTCTATAACACTAACTTGTTTAACCTTTGACAGCCAAAATTGGGCCTGCTGCTGAACCATTGGTTAGGGACCAACATAAAGGCAAGGCTCCAATGGATGCAACTACTCAGACAAACACCCCCTCAGTTCCGAAATTAATGGCAAACTCTTTCGCAGCCGCGCAGACACAAGCACAGAGAGGAACTACCACTCGTACCCCTGCCGGGACAGAGGTCACAACGAAGAAGAGAGAAGAGCCTTCCATTGCTCCTGCTCTAAGTACAGACCTAAGTGATTGGGATATCCCTCTCAGCCAAATGGTTGGCCAAACAACATCAAATCCTTCAGGGCAGCTCTACCAAGTATGCCTTCACTTTACATATTTACATCATCTCAATTTCCATTCACGCCCGACTGATCACTTACTTTTGTGCAGAGAAAAAGAAGGAGATTACTCTTTACTGCTGCTGATGATGAGGATCCTTCCACTTCTCCTCAACATATTCATCCAATTCCCAGTCCCATCAACAATGTACCCAGAGAACCCACTGTACAACCAACTCCACCACCACCTGAAGCATCGCAACAAACTTCCTTACAACCTACTTCACAGTCTTCGCCACAGCAATCTACACAATCTGCATCACAACATCCTTTCACTTCTCCTCAACACATTGTCTTTTCTATCTTTAGCCCTCAACTATCACCATCCAACCCGTCTAATTCCCAAACTTCAAACAAAGAATCAGAGAGGATTGAATTTGACATTTCAATCAACAACCAATCCTCTCCAATAGATGACAATACAAAATCCCCTGAACCAGAAGTTCACAACAACCAAGGTAAATAGAAATACAAATGTGACTGTTCGTTTGAAAAAAAAAAAACTTCTCTTTAAGTAATTGTTATTGTTCTCTAATTACAGGGATGGACATAATACACAACTCATCTCCACATCCAATGTCTGAGACAGAACTTAAAGGTCCTCATCACTTTCCCTTGTTAGCAGAACCAGAAAAGGAGCCTGAAGGCGCTGATGCTGCCATTTCATTAGTACCAGAAACAACCCCTCCTGCTGCCACAACCGCAGCCGAACAAGGCCAACCATCTGCGTGCATGCTATTAGGACAAGTACTACCATTTCCAACCTCATCCTATTTACTCTTTATTACTTGCAAGCATATATTCTCACCAAACTATTTATGTTCATAGGCCATCTGTCCATGTCAGGATATTTGGGCCGAACTTTCTATTCTTCAACAACATCTAGACGAAATATCCGCATTGCCTCAAAGGCTGCATCTCTTTCATGCTGAAACTCAACAAACCTTAACCACCTTCATAAACCTCATTAACACCCCTGTTGAAGAAATCATTCTCCACAAACCTGATGAAACATTGGCTTGTCTTACTGCTGTTCTAAACCTCTCCCCTAATCCTTTCAACCCCATTCAACTGAAGCAATTGGCTAAGATCATCACAGAATGGCCAACCCTTTCAGAGATGGTTTGGACTTGCTCGAAGGATATTCAAACCAAAAAAGATTTCCTAAACGAAGCCCACACCATATCTACTTCACTGAAACTCAGCCAGCAAACCTCTGTAGCCATTATTGAGCAACACTCAGCACTTGAACTTGAGGAACCAAACTCATGGCAAAACTTGCCTCTGTCCTGCAAAGAAAGGCTCATCTGCAGCAGCAACATGACCAGCTTAATCAAGAAGCAAGGATGATGCTCTCCCAAATTACACATCGTTCTGCATCAATTCAAACAACTAAAGCTGAGTTGGATCAAGCCCAAGCCATGCTGGCAGATGCTCAATCAGAATGGGGTGTTCTAGCCATTTTGTTCCCCAAATCCTAGGCTACTTTATATATGTATTCTTTTGCATTGCACAGTAGGAATGATTTGGAAAGCTAGGAATGATTGCCTTTTTAATGAGAAGATTGTTGATGGCCCTGAATTGGCTGAGATGGTGAAAGTGAGGGTTGCACTTTGGTGTAAGCGAAGTTATAGAGGCCTACAGTATTCAGTGGAGGACATTGTCAATAATCTGAATAGGATCAAAGTCTGATTGAGGGAGTGGTGTTTGGTGTTTTTTGCAAATAGGGTGCAGGATTTTGGTCAATCTGTGTTATGCTGATGGAAGCAAGGGGAAGTGGGTGTATACCTCGTATTAGCAAATTTTCTTGGTGGCTAATTTTGCTCTGCTGTGCTTCAATTTTGCTATGCTTTGCCTTATTTTTGGGTTGTTGCTCTGCCTTAGTTTATGGGGTCAAGCATGCTTATTTCTGGTTGCTGCTCTGCTGTGCTTCAACTCTGCTCTGCTATATATGTACTCTGCTACTGCTATATGGGATCAAGGAATAGGCTTAAGTCTGCTGCTACATATTGGCCTTTTTGTAATTGTTGGAATGATGTTTTGGTGTGCTGTAATGGAAGTCTGCTGCTGGATTGGGAAAAGTTATTGGAGGTTTGCTGCTGTAGTTATTTTTTAGTTTTGGAGGTTGAAGGATCAGGCTCAAGTCTCAATGGTGGCTGCTGCTGTGAGGTTTGGATCAGGTCTAATGGATCAGGCTCGTAGCTGGTGTCTGCTGTGATCTATGTGAATTCAGACTGAAATGGGGTCATACTTGGTAGTGTGATGCAGCAGTATGTCTTCAGGTGATTTCCTGGTTTGGTTATATCCATTTAGCGCAGAAGTGCGGGATCTGGGTTGTGTAGCTTGAGTTGTAGGGCTGCAGTGCATGTCATGGTTCTTCTCTGCTGTAGCTCTGGTGTTGGTGGGCTACTGTCTGGAGGTCAAACAGCAGTTCACTGATCTGGATCTGCTGCCAATGGTTCAAACTGCTGCTGTATGTCTTTTGGTGGTTGCTGCTAAGTAGCATATTTGGTCTGCTGTTTCACCTCTGTGTGCTTGTTTCGGTTGTGTGGCTGTTGGTATCTTGTTCATGGTCTGAAGTTGGCCATAGTGTTTGTGGCTGCATTGTGCTCTTCGTCTGAAGCCTGGCTGTATGGTCTCAAGTTTGTTCATGCTGCTTTGGAGTTTTATCTGGTTGTCCTGTTATGCGTTTTTGTGAGGATGGGCTTCGAGTTACATTCTTATTGTTTTCCTTCTGGTTTTGTTTCTCTTCGTTGGTCTCTCACCAACTAGGAGGTTGGAGCTTTTTTAGCTCTAAGCTCCTCTTTATTGATGTATCATTCACACCTTGTATGTGTTTTTTCATCAATAAAGTTTTTTTCTTTTGCCGATAAAATAAAAAAATGAATGTCATTACTCTGTGTTTTAATGGTATGTTGTATGGGTTTTTTTTATTTTTTGTGCAATTTTTCTCTGTTTGTGCATTGTTATGAAGTAATCAACTCCCCTTCAAAGTTTCCCACATGGTTGGATAATTCTTCTTCACATATCTTCTGTTTATATATCTCCTATGTGGTTGGTTGCCTTTCCAAGGATTCGTTTATGTAAAGGATGTCATACTTCTTCACACCAGTATATCTGTCATGTACAGATGTTTAGTTGTTTTTATTTAGTATCAAACTCTGCATATTTAGTGTGTAAAGTCAGTCAGCCAAATATTTCTAAAAATATGTCATCTACAATACACAACTGCCGTAAAACACTTACTTACCGACCGATACACTGGAAACAACCAGGCAGTATGCAACATGACATTGATTGCAGTTTAAAATTTGTGGCACGTTTGCTGTTTAAAACTTGTACTTGCTTATGCCTGTTCACACGTGGATCAACCACAACATGACATGTGTGAAAGTCAGCGTCAGAGTCCATCAGTTACACATATGAAAGGGTTTAGTTTAACTGCACGTGAGGGCCCACATGGTGCAGCAGTTAGGAGGATTGCAGAAACGGTCATTGGCAGACTACAGTGGTTGTCCTGAAGACAGGTGGACCCCTGTGGACAGGTGGACCCCTGTTGGTGCATTATAATCACTGCTATTTGTTTGTTCCGTGGGATTTTTTTTGCTTTGTTTTGGACAAAATCATGGCATTCAAAAAAATCGAACAAATATAATTCATGTGGTAAAACCGAACAAACATTAGTACTTTTAACTTGCATCGTTTGTTGGACAAATATCACATTGCATTGGACAAACATTACTATATTCATTTGGGCAAATTTCACATTGCATTGTTTGTTCTGTACCCATAACATTGGAATTATGTGTATCACATTACGTACAGGCCACGATAAAAGCAAACAAACATTACTGCTTTCCCTCGTTTGTTCCAGTCCCAAACATTGGAATTATGTGTACAATCAATACGCGTGGGAAATTAGTATTATCACAGCTGCGACCTGAAAAGTTGTCACGACAAGCTGATGCAGTAATCCAGTTGTGGCTGGGCATCGAAATTACTCTCGTACTGGCAGCCCATGATAAAATCGCTGCCATATTTGTTGCAATTGCAATCAATCACATGCACGAAGGATACTCGCCGATCTTTGTATTGTTCACATCCATAACGAAGTCAAGCAACAACTTCCGACGCACAGAAGGATGAAACTATGTACAGAAAGCGAATAACACAAATCAGGTACAGTTATAGCGGTAGGAAATAAACGGATTTATTTCGCAATTGGAAATTAAGCCGTAGAATGTACCTTGTGTGGACCGCTGGGTATATCAGGCCGCTGCATGTACTTGATCACAAACATCCCACAGTCGAAAGTGCTACAAATGAAATGCAACATTCAGTTTCTCATAAAATATTAGCAGGTTCGTTAAATGAGTGATTCAGGAGTCAAGTCAATGTGACACAGGGTTTGTGGATTACTCGTCTAGCTGTTGTAATGGCCTTTGTATTAACATGCGGACGTCAAAGGTACGCACGTGTACAACATATTCATTTCCAAACTGTAGTTGCAGTAAGTCATGTATTGTTTGAACCTGTTTCAGAATGAGACGGTTAGTTTATGTGCAGGATGTGACAGTGTGGAAGTAGATTTGTGAAATTCAACACGACATACCAACATTTTTGCCGCGTTCAGCTTGTTGGTGTCCAGTGTGGCGGATGCCAATGAGTCAAATAGGTACGCCACACGGTCTACCATATCTATTTTTAGGCACAACCAATGTACTCCTCTATAATTAAAAGGCATGTAAATCTATACATAAACACAAGTGAAGACATTGTTTAGAGGGCATGCGAACATGTACGCACTTTCATATTTACATTGGCATTCATGTAAATGGGATTGACAATCATGTTACCGATGTTCATATTAAATCTACTTGCTTCAATGGGATGAACATTCATATTACCTTCTGACATGCATCAAGCACCCCAGTATATCTGTCATGTCCAAAATATGATTTGACGATATTTTCATGGTTCAGAGGTTGAGTTTTTTTATTTAGTATCAAAGTCTGCATGTTTGGTGTGTAAAGTTCAGTCAGCCAAAGTTTTCTGAAAATATGTCTTCTACAACACACAACCGACCTAAAACATTTACTTACCGACAGATATACTGGAAAGAACCACGCAGTATGCCTCCTGTCTTTGTGTACTTGTCGTTGTTCGTTAGTCAATTGAACCGCGACCAAGTTGATTGGCAGGAACATTGTAACACACAAGGCAACTTACGAAATAAGGTTTGCAATTTGTTTAAATGTAATACGAAATAACGATGTCCGTACATGGAAATGTTCATCATGCAAATATAGTGGAAATAACATTGTCAAATGCCAGGACTTACCGTGTCGGATAGCCATGCCCCCGGTTTAAGCGTGCGCATGTCATGTCGCGTAGCACATTCGCAAGGTATTTCATGAAGATTCATAGACACGACAATGTCCCTATATTAAACGTATACATGAACCAGCAAGAAGCAACCTACAGCCTAGTACAACTTAAACGTATTTGGCTTAACTCTACAACATAAGATTAGTTTTTCTGTTGTACAACTATGCCAGGATATTCCTGATTCTACTAGGCTCCAATCCAATGAAGATTAGTTTTAAGTTTTTAAAAAACAAAATGAAAAGACAAAGTTTTAGATATTACAACTCATGACATGTCCAATAGTATTTGCTAAAATAATATGTGA
>NW_021026474.1:491443-507681 GCF_004153795.1 Camellia sinensis
GTACACTTTAACCCTTAACAGTTTAGTCTGTGTACAATATAGCTGCAACCAGTTCGTTCAGCATTCCTTTGAGTTCACCAATGCTGGAGGATATGTTAATGTTACAATTTCTTTGAGTCGACTCCACCTAATCACACAAACACATACATTAACTTACTACGATATTTCATCTTCAAGTAACCTCTGTGAACTGTGTGAAGCATGTGTACTGATTGCTTTTGCTTACCTTTGCATTGTCAACAGCTTCCTTCCCTCGGAAATTGACCAATATGTCCCTTACTTCCGTATTGCTGTGAAGCACTTGCTTTATGGTTTCCTTCAATTCACCAATGTCGGACTCAACCTTGCTCAAACGAACTTCATCAATCCGTGGTTTCTGTTTGTTATTGGCATGGTGTGTGTCGATTGCGTCATCAATATCGTTGCTTTCCGCTTTTGTTGGATGAAACTCCACCTAACATAGTTGTCAAATCGGGATTCAAATCATGAATGCAAATGGTAATGTACTGAATCGTTAATCGATCTTAACTGTGAATCGTAAAGTTTCGGTCTGCTTTCTTAAGTTGCACACAACGTATGTGTACACACTTTACATATTAAATATATCTAATAAAAATTAATCACTCCATTTGTCTGAAATGAACAAAATATTTGTTGTAAATGATGCTCATCTGGTGTGGATAAAAACTTCACAGTCGATCCCATGTTTACCACTTTTCCCATTTACATTATCTTTGACATTTGTACAAGGTTAAAAAACAAAAATCTTCAAGCTTTTTCAAAAATTTGACTTCAGGGCTTAACCAAAATTCTTTTCGTAACGGAAGTAGTACATAAAATTGAATTTGTAAGGCTACAATATTGTCCACGTGGAAACTTCATGTTTTCCCTCCAAAAGTTTGAGTATTTGAGAGTAAATAGGAAGGGACAAACTGAAAATATTACATACGCCAAGGAATGAGTCACTGTTTGTCACTGCTTGTCACCTAGTCATAGGAACACAAATTCAGTCTGTCACTGCTTCCATAGCACAGGTGGGGCAATGCTGTCAAATGTGCACGAATGGGTTGATTACCTCATGTTGCTCCAACATTTGCTTCCTTCCCATACGTCGCCGCGTCTCCCGTATTTCGGCATCACCCCAATCATTTAGCCGAGGGATAGAGCGTGTAGTAGCCGACGTACTCTTACAGGGAGGGGCAAAACGATCCAAGTAAAATAGCTGCATTATAAGAGGGAAAAGATATTTACTATATAGTTTCGAGCAAAATAATCCGTATTCGTTAACAATGCATACAACTTACAACACAATCATATCTATGTGTTTATGTGTCTCGATGGCATAATCCCCATGCAGCTTTCCGGTTAAACAGATAAGCTCTTTGTGGTTACAGAAAATGTGTCCCGTACAAGTATATTTGTCATGCTGTTCAATAACAGGTAAGTTTGTATTTCGCAATGACTGCCATTTTATTGAACCATATGTACAGCAATGGATGAAATATGTAATCGGCATGGTAAAAACAAACAACGGTCGATTACGTTACCATTAGAAGGAAAACACATCCAGTTGCCTCGCGTTGACCTTTCATCTTATACTTTCGAACACCTTTGACAAGGAATTACAGTGTCAACTTTGCCCAATTACATGCCCGCATACTGGTCACGTCCTTCACGGCATGAACGAATGACAGGCTCAAGGCGGTCATTGTGGTAGGACATAACATGGCCCCCAACACGTACAGCACAAACTTCCGTCGAAACTCGTCATCCGCACCATCACTCTCAGTCAGATAAACTCTCAACTGGTTCAAAGGAATGATTCCCTTAACAGCTCCAACCTCTTCTTAGATATTGGGATATGCGTCTATTGAACCAGTGAACTGCACGTCATTGCCTTCTGACCGTATACCCAATAAGACATGCATTTCCTCACAGGTGAGCCTCAGGTGATGGCTATGAACACTCAACGAACACGTGTCGGGATCGAAGTTCTGTACCAACCATTGGCAGAAGTTGTGATCTATACGGGTACACTTTAACCCGAGGAGGACACCAAACCCAATATCAATGACTGCCTGCTTCTGTGCTTCGTTACACCGGTTCACGATATCAACAATTGCCTTCAACGATATGCGGACTTGCATTTTACTCTGCAATGTTATTAACATGAACATTAATACAAAAATTTAACCAACATTGTGTCGATAGCGGGTCCTCCCCAAATGCAATTACGAAAACATTAAGCACGTAAGTACCTTTGCAGCTTTCTTTGCAACTTCTTCGCCCAGTTCCTTGGCACTTGCCTTAGCCATGTCCTGAAACCTCTTCTTCTCATCACAGGGGAGTTTCTTCCACCTTTTCCCAATATCCTTTTGGCTCTATAAGTGTTACACCAACGTGACGCACATACAGGACAAATAAGAACTGTAAGTCCAAAATAATTGTCACCACAAGTTGTATCACTCGCAATGTGTGCACATTTTGTGGTATTTACATATGATTGCACATACAAATTACTATTTCGAACACATTTGAAATAAAAATGGACATGGAATTTTACAAATAATCGGAGTTTATAAGAACATGCAATATGGCGTCTATGACTGCTGGAAATTGCTGAATGCGACACAATAGAAGCACATGACTGGTGTGCACATGGAATAGAAGTCCATACTTGGTTATGACAGCAGTCACATGTTTCCATCACTGTATTCTACTTACTACATGTCTGCACACTAACCATATTCGGTCCGGGGTTGTCTGCTTCTCGTCTTTCCTTGAATTGTTGCTGGCTGCAACCATTGTCAATTTCGGCGTAAGTATATGTTAGATATGGATGGATATATATACATTTATGTACACAAATCGCGACCATTGACATTTACGGACCAATTTGCGACACAAACAAATTTGGTCCCAACTACATAATAATGCATCTGTAATGTCCAATTTTCGTTGCTAAAAATATAATAACGACATGATTTTTGCAACAACAATTATAAATGGTCTAAATTATTTTGGCCCTTACTTTTGGTCTCTAAAATCCTAATTTCTTGCGAGTACAAAGTGAAATTTGCACAGGGGCAAACTATGAGTTGAAGATATGTAATGCACAGTTGTGCAAAAATACTGTCAGACGTTTATGACGAGAGTGTTCGTACTGTGAGCCGCTTTGAAGGACACGGATCGAACCTGTAAAAAATAAATGGTCCAAGTGGCCGCTTTCGACGAGAGGGCTCGGTAATGTCAACCGTTTTGATTCTTGAACCTTTGCCACTTGGGTTCAATGTTTTCCTTTGCCTGTAACATATATCAGCGTAAATGAAATTTTATTGAAGGCCAAATTACATTGGAGGTACATGTTTTGTGCATTCTATCATCTTCGTCGGTTAACTTTAAAGGCAGTCAATCTTGAATTGTCATTTCCAAAGTTGTGCCATTTTCGTGAAATTGGTAATGTCGTTTTCCGTTGTCACCGAAAATTATTAACTGAAGTGGTTTAGTATTACTCTGTCAATTAGGGATTTCACAAATTCTCTTCGCAGAATACGCGACATGTGCCATATGTACACATATTCTGCTAAGAAATAGACAGTTTTAATCCATTATACGAAATTCATGGTGCAATTTGAGGCTATCGCAAATGTGTGAAACACAAATCGCACAACCTCCTGATGACAGTACATACTGCCACAATATGTCATACACGAACAGACCATGGAATTCAGTACGTACACGAAACATATCCTTGCAAAACTAACTGTATCAAATAGTGAACGACATAAACTCACTGTTGCTTTGCATCGTTTGACATGTCGCCCATATCCAATTAAGATAATTCCTGTAAAGAATTTCATGCAAGATTGATAAGGATGTAGAAACACCGTTACTCTGAAATTGTAACAAAACGAAATTGATTGTTAACAACTTGCAATGAACGGAACATTCAGTCGTACGTACATTGTACGAGTGGTACTTTTCGTTTATTGTTCAAGAACGATATGTTGTCGTTAATTTATGCACGTATGGCATGCCACTGTTTTACAAAAATTAATTGCCCATATTTTGTACTCGTTTTATAGTATTCACGACTTCAAGCCAGAAACAACAACCAATACGCACACTTCAAATAGGGTCACTTAGGACATTCAACCCAGGAGCACACATGTAGCAACCCTCACCTTACTCTTGTCATACTTGCATACATTCATGCATGATCATGCCTTGTTATGTTAATTTGAAGGTTTTGCCTTGCCTTGTTTTGTTTAAGTATTGCTTGCGTGATTTTGTTCCTTGTTCGGTGTGTGTGTGGCCGAGGTCACCTTGAGCTTAGTCGCCTCTGAACCTTTGTACTTAGAACTGTTTTGAGACCTTGGTCGACCCCCATCTTCACCCCGGGCATTATTGCCGAGATGTTTTGCACTTAGTGAACCTTGTCCGCAGGCAGGTATGGCCTAGGCCGAGATGTGGCACACCCCGGCCAAGGTGTGGCACAGCTTAGTCAAGTGTCGTCCTCCCTAGCCGATGTCTTTGTTACCCTGTTGCCGGATCCTTGATTTGAGCCGATGCCATTATTTGCCGATGTGCCTTACCCAGCTTGCTGCATACGCTTTGTCAGAGACTTGTCTTATCTATCAATCACCTTTTTGAGTTGAGCCAACCCGATAGCGCCACGTGTCCGAGCTGATTGTTAAGACAGCCGGCAGACTTAGAAACAAGTCATTTTGGTCTCAAATCTTTGTTTTTAGAGAGAGAAGCTCTAGAGTGGAGGAAGAGAAGTTCTTGAGTGAGAGTAAGTCTTCCAAGCTTGATCTTCGTGGTTTGATCCGTTGGATCCGAGTTTTGAGGTAAGAACCTTGATCTACTTTGATTGTTAATATTAATCATCTAGCTGCATTGCATGATCGGATCCGTTTTGCATGTCATGCATCGATTTGAAGTTGGTTTCGGAAGAAAAAGATAGTGTTCATATGTTCTTGAAGAAAGTCTCGTTTTGATCCAAAAGTTGGAACCGAAATCATGTTTTTGTGTTTGTTCTTGCATGATCTTCTTGTATGGGTACCAGGTCCATGTTTTGAACTTATGGCATGAAACCTCAGATCTTTGTAACGAGTTTTGAACTTGCATTCATATTCCTCATGATCATGTTCATCATGTTCTTTGTGTGCTTCAAAAAGGGGAAGCCAGGTTTCCCCGGCCTTGCTTTTGAATAAGGCCAGCGGGACCACACCTCGGCAAGGATGTGTGGGACCTTGGCAAGGACCTGGTTGGTACCCAGTGTGTTTTCATGAGGCGGGAGCAGTGTTTAAACTCCCAGCATGTTCTGCTTGATTTGACCTGGATTTAGTGAGAATGCAGAGATCATTCACTTGCATATAAGGCTTGTTTTGAGAATGTGATTTGTCGTGTGATTGTAGGACCTTGATCCTTGCTTTGAGCCTACACCTGAAGAACTAGGTGAGTGGTGCTTTTAATAAAGCTATGTTACACGATTTTGAAAAGTCTTGCTTTGCTTGTTTTGATGAAAGTATTTGCTAAGCATGAATGAATAGCCTTGTTTTGATGTATCAGTATAAACTTTGTTTTGATGTCATTTGTGAAAAGTCCCTTGTACTGGAGGACTCTAAACTTTCGCAGTACCAAGTGCAAAAGTCCCTCGTGCTGGAGGACTCTAAACTTTCGCAGCACTAAGCATAAAAGGATACGGTCCTTTCTTGGAAAGATTATAATGTTAAATCGGACTACGGGCCTAAGTAACACAAGTCCCTTGTGCTGGAGGACTCTAAACTTTCGCAGCACTAAGCATAAAAGGATACGGTCCTTTCTTGTAACTTTAAAGGCAGTCAATCTTGCCTTGTCATTTCCAAAGTTGTGCCATTTTCATGAAATTGGTAATGTCGTTTTCTGTTGTCACCGAAAATTATTAACTGAAGTGGTTTAGTATTACTCAGTCAATTAGGGATTTCACAAATTCTCTTCGCAGAATACGCGACATGTGCCGTATGTACACATATTCTGTTAAGAAATGGACAGTTTTAATCCATTATACGAAATTCATGGTGCAATTTGAGGCTATCGCAAATGTGTGAAACACAAATCGCACAACCTCCTGATGACAGTACATACTGCCACAATATGTCATACACGAACAGACCGTGGAATTCAATACGTACACGAAACATATCCTTGCAAAACTAACTGTATCAAATAGTGAACGACATAAACTCACTGTTGCTTCGCATCGTTTGACATGTCGCCCATATCCAATTAAGATAATTCCTGTAAAGAATTTCATGCAAGATTGATAAGGATGCAGAAAGACCGTTACTCCGAAATTGTAACAAAACGAAATTGACTGTTAACAACTTGCAATGAACGGAACATTCAGTCGTACGTACATTGTACGAGTGGTACTTTTCGTTTATTGTTCAAGAACGATATGTTGTCGTTAATTTATGCACGTGTGGCATGCCACTGTTTTACGAAAATTAATTGCCCATATTTTGTACTCGTTTTATAGTATTCACGACTTCAAGCCAGAAACAACAGCCAATACGCACACTTCAAATAGGGTCACATAGGACATTCAACCCAGGAGCACACATACGCAACTTACAATCATGCTGAGAAATAAAAAACCAGTTACACTGCTCAACCAAGACCGTTTGTCACTGTGGAACTCCTCAATGGCAATATCAGTTTGTCACCCGTGTACTTTGTATACCTAATCGTACGTATGGTTTCTTGTATACCTAATCGTACGTATTGTTTCAATGACCTAAGGAGGAACAGTTTAATAGTTGAGAAATGGTAATGTCGTGCGAGGGGAACACAGTAAGGCATAATAATAATGTGCTTAATCAAGAAAAAATAGACAGACTCACACATGCCCTTCCGCATTTGAGAGCCCCGTTTATTATACTCTGATCTTGTTAAACTTTTGGAAGTTGGCCTTCGGTAATTACGGATTACTGGCCATCACGGCACCAAACTACTAGGGGCGGTTTGAGCCCAGGAGCACACATACGCAACTTACAATCATGCAGAGAAATAAAAAATCGGCTACACTGCTCAACCAAGACCGTTTGTCACTGTGGAACTCCTCAATGGCAATATCAGTTTGTCACCCGTGTACTTTGTATACCTAATCGTACGTATGGTTTCAATGACCTAAGGATGAACAGTTTAATAGTTGAGAAATGGTAATGTCATGTGAGGGGAACACAGTAGGGCATAATAATAATGTGCTTAATCAAGAAAAAATAGACAGACTCACACATGCCCGATAAAATGACTAGTGTTACCGTCGGCGAGCTGGCACAGTCGAAATGGAGAGACAGAGAGAGAGTGTGTTACTGGAGGTGGACAATAAAACCGAAATAGAGAGAGAAGGAGGGACAGCGAAGTTGCCGAAATTGTATGTAGGAAATGGAAATGATTAGAAAGGCTACGCCATGTAGGTCATCATGAAAAGTATTTCATCTGTGGGATTTCATGGGCGTTGTCTGCCGACTTTGGTTTTTGTTCCAAATTTGGGAGGGAAACGGAAACGTACGTGACACTACATATTAAGGCCAAGTTTGGCAAGTTGAAAAAAAATTAAAACGTCAAAAAGTTACTCAGAAACTTAAAAAGTTGTCACTATTCACCAAAAGTCAAAAATTACGGCTGCACAATTCCGAATTCTAATTTTCCCTTACACAAACTTTTTAATACAACTTTTTAGTACACATTTTCCCATAAACAATCAAAAAGTTAACCCAATCATCCATATATTTGTACTAAATTTTGTAGTCCAAAAAAAAAAAATTGCACTTTTTTAGTCCAATTATTTTTCCTCAATTTTTTAATATAAATAAATGCACTTTTTGACTTTTTGTGAAATATGGGTTCCGTTTGGATTGTGAAATATGACTTTCTAATATACAAATGTGTACAATTAATTTCATTTTCAAAAAAATTAGAGGCGGCAAAAATTTGCAAACAAGTACCAAAAACCCCAACATTATAAAAACATAAAGTTCAGCGACCGATATAGATATTGCCATAGTAGACGTCCGGCGTGACTCTCGGTCGGATGTCTGGGAGGACTTTTTCCCAGCATTTCCCTACCTCCCCTCCCACGGTAAAAACAGTAGCTACTGTTAACAGGCAATCTAACATTGCACAGTAATTATGGTCAGTAACGTTGCCCTTACCGTTGCACAGAATCAACAAACAAGAAATTTTGTTAGGAAAAATTTAACAGCTGACAGTAACAAATAAAGTAACACATCCATTGTGGATGTAACTAGAATGTTAGCGATAGAATTATAACAAACTACTTATTTACAGTAATAAGTAGTGGATTACTAATAGTTAATTTGTTTTCAAAGTTAGGAGTTACAATTAGGGTTGTTGCTGTTTGGTAGTGCTTGTTGGCTTCTAAAGGTAAAACTGTTACATGCAAAACGAGGTGTAAATTATTTTCGTTCAGGATTGGACATATCGAACGCATAAGTACAAACAAACTGAGACAGCAACTTAATTACTAAGACCATCTCCAACGCTTCACCAAACCTAGCATCAAATTTAAAATTTGGTAAAAAAAACACTGTTTGGAGCTCCAACGGTTTCACCAAATTGATATCAAATCGAGAATTCACCAAACGTTTCACCAAATTGAGGACAGACTCCGCATTTAACCAAAACACTGCGCATGACCGTTGGGGGAGACCAACCGGTCAACCACCAAATGGTTCAAACAGTTCCCAAAAAAGGGTTCAAACCGTAAAAAAAAATAAAAAAATAAAAAAAATTTAACTTACCGGTCGACCAGCCGGTCAACCAACCGGTCGACCACTAAAAGGTTCAAACTGTTCAAAAAAATAGGTTCAAACAGTTCAAAAAAAAATAGAACCAGCCAGTCGACCAACCGGTTGTCCCCGGAGCAGATTTGATAAAAGGTGAAGTGTTGGAGCCAGTGGTATCAAATTGAGGAAAGCATCATTTTTTCATCAGATTTGATGAAAAAAGAAATTCACCATTGGAGATGCTCTAAGGAAGCACGGTAAGTACATTGCATAGGATAACAGGGGCCAAACCAGCAAATCTACGTATATATCAAGGGTATCATAATCCCAACGTATTTTGAATATACAAATATTTGGCATTGCATTGGACAGTGCTGTTCGACCTGTGGGGGCCATCAGGGGACCCATTAAACTGTTCAAAAAAATAGGTTCAAACAGTTCAAAAAAAAAAGAACCAGCCAGTCGACCAACCGGTTGTCCCCGGAGCAAATTTGATAAAAGGTGAAGTGTTAGAGCCAGTGGTATCAAATTGAGGAAAGCATTATTTTTTCATCAGATTTGATGAAAAAAGAAATTCACCATTGGAGATGCTCTACGGAAGCACGGTAAGTACATTGCATAGGATAACAGGGGCCAAACCAGCAAATCTACGTATATATCGAGGGTATCATAATCCCAACGTATTCTGAATACCCAAATATTTGGCATTGCATTGGACAGTGTTGTTCGGCCTGTGGGGCCCATCAGGGGACCCATTTTGATAATCTGAATCATTATATGTGTACAGTTCGTCGAGTACTACATGCCTATGGAAAATCACTTTGATCGAATATCGATAGGTTTCTGATTGGTGTAGTTTTCTTTCAACCATTAACTATAACACCATCCCATATTTTTATACAAAACTTATTTGATCATATAGTTAGCGATATCCGTTAACTATAACACCATCACATTGAACGGTTCAGATTGTGAAAACGGGACCTGTGATAAGCTCCCACGGACTGAACAACACTGTCTTGTGTAATTTTGTTGTGCACCCATCTGTAATTTGTACCGGGACAGACCAATCACTGTGTCTTCCATTTTTACTTGTAATTTGCATCAAGCAATTTATGTTTTTAAATTTTTTAATTTGTGTGTAGCGGTAACTTTTTAGCTTGTTCAGTAAGTTATTTTACTTTTTGTCTTCTTGAAAACATGCTAAACCAGCACTAAACCATGACAATATTACTTGTAGTCCCATCACTGTCAATCCCCTGACTACTAATTCCCTCAGTAACAATCCGACCCGTTATAGTTACCAGTACTATTATTGCCAGCTCACAACTACATTTGTTGTCGGTTCAATGTTCTCTCGCTGCCTGCGTCATGACTAAAGTGGAGACTGGCCTCGTTTGGGAATAGCCTAATTCTTGGAATGTTTGGCTATTTGGGTAACATATGAGCTAGAAAAAACTAGTGGGTTGTTTGGTTTGTTTTTGGGAGAGTTCTTTTTGAAAAAAATTTTGGGGACAGAGTTTACAAATGTTTTTGGTTAGTTTGGTTGTATATTTTGAGTGACAAATTTTTTTGGGGAGTTTGAGATGATTTGATATTTTGGGAGAATTGAATAGATGTGTGTGAGAGAAAAAGTGATTGAGAAGGACAGAGGAGAGAGAAAAAGTGCTTGATTGATGTGTAACAGAGAAACTGATTTTCGAAATTTTTTGAGAAAAATTTCAAACCAACAATTTGTGGATTTTTTTTTCCCTAAAACTCATCTGTAAAATTCAAACCAAACATACCCAGTACGTCTAGACGAATTTTTAGTTTTTTACAAAAAGATGTGCAAAAAGTAGAGACAAAATCTTTATTTTTTAATTTTTCGATGTGTTGTTGCCTTTTTTCATTTTTTCAGTGAATTTTTGGCTTTTTCACTAAAAATTAAAATAAAGAAATAAAATTTTTCGTTTTCCCGCTCTGCTATACAGGTTATACAGAGTATACACCTCAATCTCACTCTCACTCCCCCTCACTCTCACACTCACTCCTCCTCCACCGAACCCAGCCTGACCGGCAACCACTCCCGACGGCGACCCACTCGTAAACCCAACCCACCGCTGTAGCCCTCATTTTCTCTGCTTTGCGAACCATAGCTCCACTGCGACCACCATCGGCTGTAGCGAAGGAATTTGTTGACGAGAACGTGGGCTTTCAGGCCATAGATAAACCAGGTTCGTCCTCCAAATACTGAAATCAAAAAGTTAGGGTTGTGCTTGACAAAGTAGATTTGAAATTTGGAAGTTAGGGCTTCCGAAATTAGAGCTTTCAAAATTAGGGCTTTGAATATTACGGCTTCGAAAATTAGGGCTTTGAAAATTACTGTTATGCAGATCGATAAATGGTATGATTGAAAAATGTGGCACATATTGTCTGGAACATATATGCATTTACCTTGTAGAGTTAAAGTATAAATTTTGCAGAACGTAGTATGATTATGCAGAAAGTGATCGAACATAAAATGAAAGGATCACATCTTTACAGAACATAGTATGATTATGCAGATTGATAATTAGTTGAACAAATGCATATAGTTGTGTAATTTTCAATGTGTGATTGATAATGTGATTGATAATGTGGTTTTGGTGTATTTGTTGTCAATCACGCATGATTTGTTGTAATGAACTGCTATCAACTAATATATTAGCTGCGTGAATTGAATTAACTATTATGAACATTGATAACTATTATCAAACTGAACTTAAATGTTCATAACTATTACTGATTTGTTCATAAGTATTTCAGTGTGCTTTGTTGAAATTCACATGTGTGATTTGTTGATAACTATTTCAGTTTGATAACTACTGAATCACAGTCTCCAACAATCTGGCCATAATCATTTCACTTCAGTATGATTTGTTGATAATAGTTGTTTAACATGTGTGATTGATAATTGAATTGACATTGAACTCATATGTTTGTAAAACTGCCATGTTTGTTCAGATTGAAAATGCTATGTGTGTAACATGTGTGTAATTAATCACAAATGCTATGTTTGAAACTGCGATGTTTGAAACTCCTGTGTTTGTTCAGTTTGAAAATGCTATGTGTGTACATTGAGCTGCGATGTTTGTTCAAATGCTATTAACAGTTTAGTCTGTGTAACCTCTGTTCAAATGCTATCAAACATGGCAGTTTGAACAAATAGATGTTTTCAGTAAAGACACTCTCTCCCTCAAATTCAAATAGAACTGCTATTAACCCCATCAAACAGAAGCATAGCAGAGCACTACAAATTTCTCATGTTTGCAGATTTAAAAAATGGCTTCTTCTTCTAACATTAGCAACATAAGATTACAAACGAGGCTGTGCAATTGTGGAAGAACCGCTGCCATACGTATTGTAAGAACCAATGAAAATGGAAATGAAGGGCGTTTGTTCTTTATTTGCCCATCAAAATATGTAAGTATGTATTGCAAATTTTAATCCTTTAGTAGTCACATTAATATTTGTCGTATTGAACTAACTGATTGTCATGCATTGTAGAGTACCACTCCCACTCCTCATTGCAATTATTTCAAGTTCGTGGATGACGATGATGAAGACGTTACGTCCAGAATCCCTTCCAACACTAGAGCTTGTGATGCTTTAACAGTAGAACACTTGAATGATGTAAGGACGAGGCTTGATGACTTGGAAAATGTCCACGGTCGAAGGCTTGAAAGGATAGAAAATATTATCAAAGCGATGGTGTATTTCATTATATTTTCTATCATTTTGTACTTGATCATGTAACTTGTGTACTTTATTGTATTTTGGGAAATTGAATGGAACAGTTTTGGTTGTATTGTACTTCATGATGTAACTAATGTTTATGGAATGAATTTTATTATGATGTAACTTATGTAACTTACTTAATAGCTTTGTGGAATGAATTTTAGTATGGAATGAATATACAGAATGAATTTTATAAGTTGCTATGATGTAACTTGTAATTTTATTATGTAATGAATTTTGGGAAACGTTGGTGTCATTGTAAGGGCTTTGTGGATGCTATTTGGCAGATCTGTGGATGAATTTTGTGGATGCTATGTTGATTCATTTTTGTGGATGCTATGTGGATGAATTTTGTGGATGCTTTGTGGATGACTGAATTTTGTGGGTGCTTTGTCACTTATCTATGACCTGTTATCTGTTGCAGGTTTTGTTATCTGGGTGCATGAATTTTGGTTGTAATGAACAACTTCTGTTATCTATTGCAGGTTTGTTTGTAATGAATAGATTTGGCAGATCTGTTATCTGTCAACTAGTATCTGCTTGTCACTTATCTGTCGTCTCAACTATTATCTGTTAGCAAGTTGAAAGCAGATATAGAATAGTGGTACATTTCTTCACCATCGTGCTGACTTCTTCATTAATGAATATCAATACTCTATTTATGAATGGTCTATTGTATATTTTGTTGTTTCAAGGGGAGTTGATTAGTTCATAACAATGCGTAATGGGAGACAAATTGCTAATGCACAGATTGACCCCACGGCGTATGCTTCCACACAACCGTTGTGTTTGAAAAAACAAAACATTTGTGCCCATATTGATGTTAGAGTGTATGAGACCGTTGGCCGATCGTGCATAATTTTTTTTTTTTGCAATTACAGCTTGTGATTCCATTGAATGATTCTGACACTTATACTTTATTGCCCATATTCAACGATTGACAAAACATGAAGTAATCAACAAAACATAGGTTAATGATAGTTTCTGATATCGGTCATTGACATTACAGAAAAATGACCTTGTCATCGTACTTTGATTCTAAATCATAAGACAGCTTTCAGTCGATGACGGTGACCTAAAAAAATACTTTCAACAAAGTCAAAATGATGAAGACATTAACGCATGCACCGTTGAAATGGTTAGCAGAGTATGACGGTTTGTTAGTTTCTAAGTTATATTTTTTCGCACCACGATGGCATCTTACAACACTATGCTTACTATGTCATGCACATGTCCAGGTCTCCTAATCCTCGCTCAAATCAACAACCTCGGAGTCTAAGTAATCTGAAAGGTCAGGGTCCGACACCAGTGTAGGATCCTCCATTATAGCCTTGATCGCAGATACCGGGTTCGATCTATGTATCTTCGACTCTGCCTTTGCGTCCTCTATGTGTGAGTGCCTAATGAGTCGACGAGTCATTTGATCAATCTCACTTTGCAAACGACGTCTAACTTGGGACTCGCTGACATGAGGAAATTGCCGCTGCATTTCAATAGATCGGGCTTTAGTAACCTTGACAAAAACACATCGACAGTGGTGTTCACACTGAACTCGTTTGGCAAATAGTGAAACTGGAATTTCAAAATACTTCCCCAGGCTTGCATCTTGTATTGGGGTGCAATTGTAATCCCGTAGAGGTTGAAAACACCATAGTGGGAACCCTGTTTCAAAGAAACGTCGATCGCCGAAGGAATCGATATACCCACCTGCATAATCCAATTCTGGTGACTTCGGTCGGGAGCTGTCAGCCCTTGCAACTGATTGTCCATGATCACCATTACCGTGGTGTGCATCTATAGGTGTGAAGGTTCTTGATTGAGCCCAACTTTATTTTCGCAGGTTCACGAACAATATATAGACGCAAAAACAAACCTAAATGCAAAGGAAACAACACTGGTTGCAAACTTTTTTGTGGTTGGTTGTAAATGTTAAATTACCTTAAACTGAGTAGGTTTTAAGATGTGAACACACTTATTGTTGTTTAGTGGCAACACCTACCCAAACTGAGTAAAAGTAAATTAATGACTATGGGTATTTCATTTAATAGGTTCGGTGCAGTTGGAAAGGCATATGTATCTGATAAGAGGAATTTTGCTAAGCTTTATGGATGAGTAGACACGTAATTGGGTTGGGGCACAAATACAAATGACGGATGTGAATGTATGCTAAACTGTGGGTGTGGAAATCAATGACAGCGGGATAGTACTCATGGAAGGTACAACGTATGTGTGTTGGAAATGCCAAATAATAGACGATCAGGGGTACTTAACGGATGACTTGGTGCATGCAAGAAGGAACGAATTTTTGCAAGATGAATTCGGCCAGATTGAGATATTAATACAATGTATGTCACAATGCATGAGGTCTTCTGAAAACATACAAGTCATGTACCATATCTTACAAATACTTACAGCATAGTGTTGTGCAATATTATGAATCTGTACATTCCTTTTAAAAATTAGTCAATAAAATAAACCATACACATATTCCTACAAAATGTCTGATTTGAACAAGATTGAAGCTATTGTTGAAGCCCATGTTGCTCCTGTATTGCAGCAGTTGCAAGATATCTATGAAAGGCTGAATGAAGTGGACACACGGTTGTCAAGTTTGGAGCGGCAAGTCGGCGCTATAAAGCAGAACGCTGATTGGCTGACAGATGACAAATTGGCGGCGGACGAAGCGAAGTCTGATAAGACAATGGATGAGGACAATCAATCAGACAGTACGGACAACTCCTCAGAAGACGTTGCTGATGATGCAGCAGATATGTAAATTTGTTTTTTTTTTTAAACCTTCCCTGTAAGCCATGAAAGTTTTGTTTTGGCTAGAGTCATATGTGCTAATGGGCTGATATATAACTTACCTACAAAGAGTATTGAGTTTTCATTCAGAATGTGGTTGGTTTCATTTCTGAAAATTAATTTTCCCTTTTTTGTAATTAAATTATAAATTCATTTCGGTAACAAATAAAAAATACAACTAAGACAGCAGCCAGTAAAAAAAATTCATTATAAATTCATTTTGTAATTATATTAGTTTTTATTTATTTTTAAAAAGTTCAAATTGTTTTTTTATTACAGTTGCGACATCGAAGTGATGCTGACAAATTGGGCAGCAAGTACATTCCAAATATGAGTTAAAAAAGCAGCCGTAAATTATATTTGTTTCAGTCGCATTCATCCGAACAAGAAACATGCGTAAACAAAACAGTACTAAGTCAGCAGCCACGTCGACATGTTTGATCCATGTTTACATCGACATGTTTGATCCATGTTTACATCGACATGTTTGATCCATGTTTACATCGACATGTTTGATCCATGTTTACATCGACATGTTTGATCCATGTTTACATCGACATGTTTGATCCATGTTTACATCGACATGTTTGATCCATGTTTACATCGACATGTTTGATCCATGTTTACATCGACATGTTTGATCCATGTTTACATCGACATGTTTGATCCATGTTTACATCGACATGTTTGATCCATGTTTACATCGACATGTTTGATCCATGTTTACATCGACATGTTTGATCCATGTTTACATCGACATGTTTGATCCATGTTTACATCGACATGTTTGATCCATGTTTACATCGACATGTTTGATCCATGTTTACATCGACATGTTTGATCCATGTTTACATCGACATGTTTGATCCATGTTTACAT
>NW_021026474.1:508023-565983 GCF_004153795.1 Camellia sinensis
ATACCAAAATTTTAGCTGCATTTAGCTTCCTTTTGTTTGGTCGGTTGGATGGGACTGAGTCGAATAGGTAGGCTACACGGTCCACCATATCAATTTTAACGCACAACCAATGCACTCCTCTGTAATTGAAAGGCATGTAAATCTACACGTAAACACAAGGGCAGACCTTGTTTAGAGGCCATGTAAACATGTAATGGCTTATATATTTTCGTTTTAATATAACGAGATAAACATTGATATTACCCTCTGGCATGCATCAATCGCACCAGTGTATCTGTCATGTCCGAAAAATGATGCGACGGTATGTTCATGGTGCAGAGGTTGCGTATCTTTATTTAGAATCAAAGTCTGCATGTGTAATGCATAAAGGTCATTGATAGAAACATTTGTCAAAATATGTCATACACAAAACACAACGTAGCTTTAAACACTTACTTATCGACAAATATACGGGAAAGAACCAATCAGTGTGCCTCCCGTCATTATGTAAATCCCTCTGTCTATTAGTCAATTGCACCACCACCAAGTTGATTGGCTAGAACATTGTATGTAAGACACAAGGCAAGTTGATTAGAAAGGTTTCTGAGTTCAGGGGTACTGAAAAACGCAGCATCATATTTGCACAGCCAACACTTACAGTGTCGGATAGCCACGACCCCAGTTTGAGCATGCGCATGTCACACCGGGTACCAACTTCACATGCCCGTCCATGAAGATTCATGAAAACAACAATGTCCCTACAAGCAAAAATGATCCTTAGAACGATAGTTATTTCACAGTGGACTGTCATTTAAAATTTGCAAGTAGTAAATGAAACAATACATTTCATTTTTGCTATCGTCAAATACATAGTCAAGAAGTTTTTGTTCCTCCGCCGATAACAACCCTTCGCTGTCCAACATCCTGAACGAGTCCTACAAAAATAAACAGCCAACTAACACTACACATTTCATTAAAAAAATTTAAGCTTACATTACAAGGTCGGTAGTCATAAAAAAGAACGTGAAATGATGTATAAACTGTGAGCCTCAGAGTTTTCCAAACTTGTGATGTTTGGTGCGGAGTTTGTTAGAAATGTGTACAAACATATGCCAGCAGTCATAACTGCAAACATGCAATTGTTTGACGAGTAGTACAATACAACACAGATGATTGTAAAATTACTGATTCACATTATTGATGTGGCCATGAATTGGGTATTCAGAACTTGTGGGGCATTAAAGGCAGTATTTATACCTTGTTCACCTTTTCCACACCATCAACATCCACAGGTGAACTGATGTCGTTAACTCCACTATTTGTTTTGCTATCAATGCACTGAACCATATCCCCGACCTCAGTGGCTTGAACTCCACTTCCGCGCATTTTCCCTTTTCCTTTTCATTTTTCTCTTCCCTTTGCACTGCCTCTAACGATTCCAGTTGCTCCCAATGGTTTGCCAACCTTAGTAGGAGAAGTATGCACATCGCACGGCACGTTCTTCACGGCCACTAACTGAAGGTCATGAGTGTATTTATCTTCAGTTTCGTATGTTTCCCCTGACTGAAGGCCTCCCTTCTTCTGGTTGTCCCCACCTTCTTCGATGTTTAGCTTGTGCCCATCATGGAAATGACTTTTGTGCCTTGCCAAGGTTCCCTTCAAATTCTGTTGTTGGTGATCCACCCCTTGTACATCTGAAATATTACACTATATTGGGTTAACTTCGTCAGATGGTTTGACCACGCCATCGTCATACGCCTCGACTCCAACAGCAGGGTCCACACCCTGTTTGTCCATGCCTGCCGGTTGTGGTGTAGAGAATATACCTTCGATGAGGTGGTGTAGCATTTGCTTCAGTTCACCTAAATTGGTTTGTTCAGTGAACGGTTCATTGCAGTCCAAACTGAAACGTTGAAGTGGTTGATTCAGCATTTCCTTCAGTTCGGCAACATTGGAGGAGAGGTTAATGATACACACATCATTGCCTTCCACCTAATCATACATACACATTCGTGAACTTAGTCTTATAAATCATCGGTAAAATGATGTGGCTCAACTGTGCCAAAATTGCGTAATGCTTGGATAGATTACCTTGTCATTGTCAACAACTTGCTTGCCTTGGAAATGTCGCAACATCTCCATTAAATCTGTTTGGTTGTGGATAACTTGCTTAATCATTTCCTTCACTTCGCGAATATCAGACTCCAAATTGCTTATATGGACTTCATTGTATTGTTCTTTTTGTTGGTTCTCGACATGGCATGCATCCATGTCAGCATTATCGGCGTTGCTTTCGTTGTTATTGTAATCAAACTTCACCTAATCATAGAAATGCATAAATGAAGTCTGACATTGTATGTTAATGGTAAGTGGGTCGATGGTGTGAAATGTGCACAGTGGTTGGAGTGCTTACCGCAATTGTTGGGAAATTTTGCTTCCTTCTGATACGTCTCAGCGTCTCCCGTATTTGGGTATCACCCCAATCATGTAACCGAGGTGTGGACCGCGTCGTAGTCGAGCTCAGACAAACACAATCAAGGTACAATAGCTATGGACATTAAGGGGCACACCATAATTAAGTTATTCTTCCGACAAAAATAAACTATATTCAGTAACAATGACATTTATTCTTCTCAATTTTGCAATGGAACGTACATAGAATACCGCTTTTGTTTAGGATGCTGTCAACTTTATAGTCACATATCATGCAATGTTTTTTGGGAAAAAAAATGTACAGCACACCAAGGACTTTATTGATGAAACCAAGAAAATTTGTTATATACATGTTTGTATATATGAATGGCTGCAACCCAAAAGACCTTTCCCAGAATCAATACGTTTGGTTTGGTAATGGTCGTATCAAGGTTTCTTCTATATATTATTCTTCAACTCTACGTACAAATGTGTATAATATTTCCTGTGTCATGAATTCTATGTCTGATTGATTATTCCAAACCAATGGAGATCAATCAATTATGTTCCCCTCTTCGCAACGTAGTTTTAATTGGTTCCTCCATTGAGGTCCGGCATACTTTTTGCCCTGTACTCTTTGTTCTTAAATTCATGACGACTATCATACTTGGTCAGGAAGAGTGTTGTTTGTCGTACTCACAAAGCAGGTAACATTGTATCTCCCAATCAAGGCCAATTTGTTAAACCATGACAGAACAATGCATTAAACATATGAACGGGGGAATGAAAACAAAAGATCGAGTTATTGGCATACCATTAGCAGGAAAACACATCCAGTTGCACCGCGATGACCTTTATACTTGTGAACACCGTTGTGAAGGAATTGCAGTGTTAACTTTGCCCAATTACAAGCTCGCATACGATTTACGTCCTTCACGACATGAACGAACGATGGCTTCAAGCCGGTCATTGTGGTAGGACACAACATGGCCCCCAACATGTATAACGCAAATTTCCTCCGAAACTCGTCCTCCGCACCATCAGTCTTGGTCAGATAAAGTCTCAACTTGTTCAAAGGAATGACTCTGTTAACAACTCCAACCTCATCGTAGCTATTGGGATATGCTTCTAATGACCCAGCCAACTGCACGTCATCGCCTTCACACCGTATTCCCAATAAAACATTAACTGCCTTACAGGTGAGCCTGACTTGACAACCATGAACATTCAATGAACTACTGTCAGGATCGAAGTTCTGTACCAACCATGCGCAGAAGTTGTGATCTATACGTGTACACTTCATCCCCAGGAGGCCAGCAAACCCAATGTCTATGACTGCCTGCTTTTGTGCTTCGTTGAACCGGTTAACTAGCTCAACAATTGACTTCAATGATATGCGGAGTTGCCTTTTACCCTACACAATTTTTACCCTTAAATTAATACAAAAAAACAACCAACAATGTCAGCAAAGCAGGACCTAGCCAAATGCATTTACGAAAACATGAAGTACGTAATGACCTTTTCAGACTTGGGTGCACATGGTACTACTTTGGCGTGTTCCTCGGCGCTCGCCTTAGTCATTTCCGCAAACCTCTTTTTCTCATCAGAGGGGAGTGCCTTCCACCTTTCCCCAATCTCCTTTCTACTCTTTAACCAACAAAGTGACAGACGTACAAGACAAGTAAAAAGTATGAGTCCAAAATAACTGTAACTACAACTTTATGCCAAACGCAATCCGTGTGCATTGTTGGTAATTAAATAAGATCGCAAATACAAATAACAGTTACAGGAAAAAGTCAACGACAAAACGTAGCTGGACTTTTACGATGAATTGAAATTTACAAAAACAATAGGAATGTGACATTATTACATGCTACAATCCTACAAACGTGAAACAATCACAAGCCCACTACGACCATTCAATACAACGTGTGGATAGCAACCCAGCGATGTGTTTCTATCATAGTGTGTTATAAAGAATACAGATTTCGACACTCACCATTTTTCGTCGAGTGTTGTCTGGCCCTTGCATTTCCTTGAATTGTTGTTGGCTGCATGCAAGAATGGTGAAGCTTATCATCACTAAATCTTAAATATGAATACATATATATATATATATATATGCAAGTTTTTATGTCAAGTTGGCCCCGAAATCGGCATAAGACACTTTTCGTACATCCGGGATTGAATCGACACCAATTTAAACATTTTCAGACATGCGGAACGAAACCAATTTCAAACATCACAAACTGAACTTCAACAAGGCGCGTAATTTCAGTACGAAAAATGTAATTCGAGATTGTCAACATGAACAACTAGTACCTGTAACAAATGAATAGTGCAACTGGCCGCTTTCGACAAGAGCCACCAATAGTGTCAGACATTTGGATATGTTGTTTGGCAATTGTCTTCAATATTTTCCTTCCCCTTCATGAAAAAGCAAATCATACAAATTAGATTGAAGGGAAAATTACAGGGGTAGTGTACACATTTTGTCCGTTGTCTAATTTGGATCGATGCACTTTAAACTCTCTCAATTCTGACAATCCATTTTAAATTTCCTGGACATTTTTGGTGAAATTGCTAATGCCGTTTGTGATTTTTAAAACAAATATTGTAAGGTCAATTGATTGAGATTCTGTAAGTTCAGTAAAGTTATAAGTTAACTACTACAAAAAGTAAAGTTGCAACGTATATGCATATTGTCTGATACAAAACAGTTAAGAGTTGTAATCAAATGGACGTAATTGAAACAAAAGTTCACAATTGATGATGCAAAGCAAGGCCATTCAAAATTTGTGCAAAACAAATAACATAAACACAAAAGTACATGGGCTGCCGTAAGAATTGATCCCGAAAAAAAATCAACGTATTCCTTGGTGATGGATTTCGTTTGTTTACAAACATATGTACGAAACCAACTGGTAACAAGTCTTGAAGGAGAAAACTAACATTGTTGGTGCGAGGTGACCGTGCTCAGACAGTGGGCAGATCAGAGAAGAATACTTTTCCGGGCATACAAGCAAGTTTCTTCAATTGTATGTGACAATGAAACAAGCAAGACTGCCGCTGCCTGCCAACAAATATTAGTAGCGTACCCATCCATTCTCATTCTGGACGAAGGTCATACTCCCACAAATAAAAGTACGCATTTCATGAACTCGCTCAATAAAGTCCAGACAGTCCGCAACTCATGAATGACAGCTACCTTCCTCTTGAAATGTAACTACTATTCAACAGGAACATGATAACTTGAAGAGAAAGGTTACTGCCATTCAAGAGTTGCGTGCAATGACAGGCAAAGCTGTCCATTTCTACGCATGAGATTTTCTTTGTGAATTTTTGGGCTTGTTGACTTTTCTGAATTTCTTCACGTCAGCCCTACGACAGTTCGTGAAGTTGAAGAACTGAACAACTTAGTTAAGAAGTTGAACATCACCTGGGATGGGAGCACACTCTATGTGCACGCACAGTTGAGATCCCTCCTAAAGAGTTCAGCCCCACAAGTTTTGAATAATTACATTGACCTCCCTTTTAGTAAGGTAATGCAGATTGTGGATAAACAATAAAATAAACAATGGTAAATATACATTCTAGTAATCTATACGACTCACAAATTACTGATGAAAAAGGACCTAAGTATTATGTGAATTAAAATTTTGAGGGAAGCCAGTGTAATTATATCAAAAGTGTGTGGCTAATTGTATTTCCTTCAAATCTCATGGGCATACAAGCAAGTTTCTTCAATTGTATGTGACAATGAAACAAGCAAGACTGCCGCTGCCTACCAACAAATATTACTAACGTACCTATCCATTCTCATTCTGGACGAAGGTCATACTCCCACAAATGAAAGTACGCATTTCATGAACTCGCTCAATAAAGTCCAGACAGCCCGCAACTCATGAATGGCAGCTACCTTCCTCTTGAAATATAACTGCTATTCAACAGCAAGATGGTAACTTCAAGAGAAAGGTTACCGCCATTCAAGAGTTGTGTGCAATGACAGGCAAGGCTGTCCATTTCTACGCATGAGATTTTCTTCGTGAATTGCGTGGGCTTGTTGACTTTTCTGAATTTCTTCATGTCAGCCCTACGACAGTTCGTGAAGTTCAAGAACTGAACAACTTAGTTAAGAAGTTGAACATCACCTGGGATGGGAGCACACTCTATGTGCACGCACAGTTGAGATCCCTTCTAAAGAGTTCACCTACAGACACGTCAACCACAGAAACAGAGGGCATTGACGATGCCCGGATGAACCACATCTTAGAAAAGTTGGATATTAGAGAAGGACTAAAGGCAAACTTCTTCCTTAATCTGTTAGGCTTGTCCGAATCAAGTGGGGAGAAGGTATTGGTTTTCAACCATCGTGTTCACCCGCTTAAGTTGTTGGAAAGGCTAGCCATGAAAGTGAAGGCTTCAACTCTGGATTCAGAATTGGGTGTGGGGAACGAATAGCTCTCTACAAAATTTGGAAATCGTCATCCTCGTTTCAGCTCCTTCAATTGGCTTTCCTATGTTTTAAGTTGAATACCATCAACTATGCATGAGCTTCAGCACTGAAACAAACAGTTGTTTCCTGTGTTGCACAGACTCGGGTACAGGTGCCGGGTGCGGGTATGTATGTACAAGTCCGACTCATTAAATCTTAACCCTACATTCAATGGTACGCGGTCTGGGGAAAAAATATCATATTTTTAATCTAATATGTGACATAAAATGGTACTATATGTAACTTACAGTGTCAAAATGATATTTATAGTAATTTGACAATAATTTGCACATATAATAATTATGTTATATACAATTATATAAGAAGTGTCCATTTTTCAAGTATCCGACACATATTCCATACCCTTGTCCGACTCTCAGGTGTCCAACACGGGTATTTGATCTATTTTGAAGACTCCGTGTAACACAGATTGTTTCTAAACATAAGTTCCGGCAATATAAAAGCACCGAGTACTACAAAATTGAAAGCAGAATTCAACCGAGTGTGCTAGCCGTTGTGGGATCAAGAATAGTCATTATTTGTTTATCAAGTTTCTTATTTTTGCTTTCTTGGCTACTCTTTAAAAAAATTTGTTTTTCCCGTGGCAACATTACACAAATTTTTTTTAAAGTCTCGTTCGTTATATATAACCTAACCTAACAAGTTCGCCATGTAAATGCAGAACACCTTTTATGCTTGTTGCTAACTACTATGATACCTATGTTCAACTTGCAGCACTGATAGCAGAGGGAAGATTCCTATTCGAAAGGGAGAAATACAAAAATCGAGTACAGAACAGTTCCTATTGGGTCGATTTCGGTTAGCAGAGGGAAAAGTTCCTATTCGAATAGCACAAAATACGGAAATGGAGTACACAACTGTTCCTATTGGGTCGATTTCGGGTTAGATGTGAAGGTATATGCGAATGAAAGAAGACAAACAAGGAGACAGAGAATGTACCAGCACGAAATAAAGGAAATACCAACCGGCACAGACAAACCAACGGTGGTGCTCGATTAACCCTTGCAGTTGTGCTCCACCGACAAAAATCAACTTCAAAAAAGAATTTATACATCCACTTCCCTGGCTAGCCTTCCCAATAACTTAAGCTTTGTTCTTTCAATATGATTTTTGCCCTCAAATATTTTTCTCTGTAAAACCCTACAGCTACGGGGAAATGGAACAACGGAGAGACGGGGAGAGAGAAAGACAAACCAAGAGAGAGGTCCGAGAAGGAAGAGAGATGGACGGGCCGAGGGAACTTACACCTCTTCTGAACACTTCGGCATCTTTGAAAATTTTATACTTTATCTGACAACTTACACGTTTTTATGAAAAGTGACATCATTTATAAATTAATTTTCTTCATAAAAGTTACACCTTAGAACTTATATATTTTTGTAAAAACGAAACATTCAGCTTGATTGGTCTTCTTTGGGAACTTATATCTTTTGTAAAAACGAAACATTCAGCCTTTGGTCTTGTTTGGGAACTTATATCTTTTGTAAAAACGAAACATTCAGCTTCAATGATTGGTCTTCTTTGGGAACTTATACATTTTGTAAAAACTCACAAAGTTTATACCAATTCCTAAAATTTACACATTTTCTCAGAAATATTTACAACTTTTTTGAAAAATTACACATTTTTGTGGAAAAACCTCTTTCATAAAATTTACACTTATTATTTGAAGTTACACCTTTAGTGAAAAACAAAACTTACATCTTTTGTAAGGTCATTTACACCTTCATTGGAAAAACATACACCATATTTGAAAATGTTATACCTTTTGTCAAATAATTTCTTTTAACAAACTTTATCAAAAGCATATTTTCCATAAAACGTGTAAATTTTCAAAAAAGGTCTAATTGACTTCACTAAAGATGTAACTCCTATTTACAAGGTGTAAATTTTTTTAAACATTTGTTTCACAAAAGGAGTACTTTTTTAGAAGCAGTGTAAGTTTTTAAAATAATGAGTAAAGTTTTTAAAAAGGTGTTATATGGAAAGGTTATTCACAAAAGCAGTAACCATTCAGAAACGGTGTAAGTATTCCCAGAAAAAGGTGTAATCATTCAGAAAAGGTTAATGTTTTTAACAAAAGGGATAAATTTTATGCAAATATTCCTTCCATGAAAGGTGTATATTTTCAAAAACATGTATGTGGTTTTCACAAAAGATGGAAGTTATGTCACAAATGGTGTAACTTCCCATTAAAGGTGTAAATTTTATGGAAAATATAATTCAGATTTCCGTAAAAGGTGTAAACATGTTCCGAAAAGATGTAACTTATTTCACAAAAGGTGTAAGTTCTAATGAAAGGTGTATATTTTGTTCCTAAAAACGTTTCACAAACAGAGTAACTTCTCATAAATGGTTTAATTATTTCCACCAAAATGTGTAAACTTTCAGAAAAAATTAAGCTTCTAACAAAAGGTTTTAACCTACATGAAAACATATTTTCCTTACGTATAAATTTTTTCACATAAGAAGTCCGTTTCAAAGAAGATGAGTTTGGGAGGGCTTGGAATAGCGACTCCAACTCCAAATCCAACCAAGTATGTCAATGTAAAAGAGAACTGTTTGTAATATAGAGCAACGGCAGACAGAGAGGAGAGAGAGATAGACTGAGATCAACAGACACAGAGACCAAGATGGACAGTGATCGACAGAGACAGCCAGACCGAGATCGACAGAGAGGGACTGAAATCGACAGAGATCGACAGAGAAAAGACCCACATGGACATAGACAGACCAAGATCGCTGGAGACAGACCGAGATAGACAGAGAGAGACCGACATCGATGGAGAATAGGCCGACATCGACGGAGAATAGGCCGACATCGATAGCCAGAGACAAAAAAAAACCTTTGATTTAAGGCGGCGGTGGCCGTGGAACTGGCGATGTCAGACGGCAGTGAGCACCGGAGGCCACCGACGCTTCGGTGGTCAGCGGGGGTCACGAACCCTTTGATTTGTTCAGTGGTTGTCCCAATTTGTTTATGAACACTTTGAAGTGTTACTCCTTTTGTGTTTATGAACACTTTGAAATGTTACTCCTTTTTTATAACTTTTCTGAAAGTTACACCATTTGTGAAAAATTTTATTTCATAAAATTTTTAAAACTTACACATAATACTTACGCCTTTTGAACTTTTTGACAGCTTACACATAATACTTACGCCTTTTGAACTTTTTGACAGCTTACACATAATACTTACGCCTTTTGAACTTTTTGACAGCTTACACATAATACTTACGCCTTTTGAACTTTTTGACAGCTTACACATAATACTTACGCCTTTTGAACTTTTTGACAGCTTACACATAATACTTACGCCTTTTGAACTTTTTGACAGCTTACACATAATACTTACGCCTTTTGAACTTTTTGACAGCTTACACATAATACTTACGCCTTTTGAACTTTTTGACAGCTTACACATAATACTTACGCCTTTTGAACTTTTTGACAGCTTACACATAATACTTACGCCTTTTGAACTTTTTGACAGCTTACACATAATACTTACGCCTTTTGAACTTTTTGACAGCTTACACATAATACTTACGCCTTTTGAACTTTTTGACAGCTTACACATAATACTTACGCCTTTTGAACTTTTTGACAGCTTACACATAATACTTACGCCTTTTGAACTTTTTGACAGCTTACACATAATACTTACGCCTTTTGAACTTTTTGACAGCTTACACATAATACTTACGCCTTTTGAACTTTTTGACAGCTTACACATAATACTTACGCCTTTTGAACTTTTTGACAGCTTACACATAATACTTACGCCTTTTGAACTTTTTGACAGCTTACACATAATACTTACGCCTTTTGAACTTTTTGACAGCTTACACATAATACTTACGCCTTTTGAACTTTTTGACAGCTTACACATAATACTTACGCCTTTTGAACTTTTTGACAGCTTACACATAATACTTACGCCTTTTGAACTTTTTGACAGCTTACACATAATACTTACGCCTTTTGAACTTTTTGACAGCTTACACATAATACTTACGCCTTTTGAACTTACAATAATTTCAAAATTATCTCACAAAATGAGTAACTTTTCAGAAAAGATATAAGCACTTCCACGAAAAGGTGTAAATTTTAGCAAAAGATATAAATTTTACGATTTTTTTTTCCCACAAAAGATGTAAGTTACTTCAGAAAAAGGTTTAAGTTTGGCTTTCAGAAAATGTGTAAGTTTCATAAAAGGTATAAATCTTATTACCAAAATTCTTTCACAAAAGGATAACTTTTCAGCAACGGTGTAAGTTTTTTCACAAAAACTGTAAGTTTAGGCAAAATGTGTAAATTTCATCAATCATTTTTTTTTCCACAAAAGATACTTCTCACAGGAGGTTTAAGTATTTCAACGAAAAGGTGTAAATTTGAAAAAATAAATTATTTCACAAATGTTTAACCTTCCACAAATAGTGTAAGTGTTTTCACGGGAGATGGAAGTAACTTCGCAAAACCTATAAGTTCCTAAGTCCAATCAACTATATTTGTCTTCTTCAAATAAAGGCAATGTGAGAGAGAAGGGCGTTTCAGAGGGCTTGCTCTTTCTCTCAGTAGAAGTCTGTTTTAGAGAAGACGAGTTTGAGAGGGCTTGGAATAGCGACTCCAAGTCCAAATCCAATGAAGAATGCCAATGTAAGAGAGAACTGTTTTAAATATAGAGCAACGGACGGACAGAGAGAGATAGATTGAGATCAACAGACAGAGACCTAGATGGACAGTGATCAACAGAGACAGTTAGACCAAGATCGACAGAAAGGGACCGAATCGACAGAGACAGCCAGACCGTGATCGACAGAGAGGGACTGAATCGACAGAGATTGACAGAGAAGAGACCACATGGACACAGACAGACCAAGATTGCTGGAGACAGACCGAAAGAGACCGACATCGACAGAGAGAGACCAAGATCGATAGCCAGAGAGAAAAAAACCTTCGATTTGTGGCGGCAGTGGCCGTAGCCATGGAGGCGGCGGTAGCCGTGGAGGTGGCGACGGCAGTGAGCACCGGAGGCCACCGACGCTCGGGTGGTCAGCGGGGGTCACGAACCCTTTGATTTGTTCAGTGGTTGTCCCAATTTGTTTATGAACACTTTAAAGTGTTACTCCTTTTGTGGTTATGAACACTTTGAAATGTTACTCCTTTTGTGTTTATGAATACTTTGAAATGTTACTCCTTTTGTGAAATTACTTTTTCCATAAAATTTATACTTTTTATTTAAATTACACTTTTTGTGAAAGCCAAACTTAAACATTTTTCTAAAGTCACTTATATATTTTGTGGAAAAAAAAATTCATCAAATTTACAAATTTCGCTAAAACTTACACCTTTTTGTGAAAACACTTACACCGCTGTGGCAAAGTTACTCCTTTTGTGAAAGAATTTTTGTCATAAGATTTATACCTTTTCTTGAAACTTACACTTTTTGTGAAGGCCAAACTTAAACATTTTTCTGAAGTCACTTATATATTTTGTGGGAAAAAAAAATCATCAAATTTATATACATTTTGCAAAAACTTACACCTTTTTGTGAAAACACTTACACCGCTGCGGCAAAGTTACTCCTTTTGTGAGAGAATTTTTGTCATAAGATTTATACCTTTTCTTGAAACTTACACTTTTTGTGAAGGCCAAACTTAAACATTTTTCTGAAGTCACTTATATATTTTGTGGAAAAAAAAAAATCATCAAATTTATATATATTTTGCAAAAACTTACACCTTTTTGTAAAAACACTTACACCGCTGCGGTAAAGTTACTCCTTTTGTGAAAGAATTTTTGTCATAAGATTTATACCTTTTATTGAAACTTACAGCTTTTGTGAAAGCCAAACTTAAACATTTTTCTCAAGTCACTTATATATTTTGTGAAAAAAAAAATTCATCAAATTTACACATTTTGCTAAAACTTATACCTTTTCGTGAAAATGCTTACACCGTGCCGAAAAGTTACTCATTTTGTGAAAGAATTTTTGTCATAAGATTTATACCTTTTCTTGAAACTTACACCTTTTGTGAAAGCCAAACTTAAACATTTTTCTCAAGTCACTATATTTTGTGGAAAAAAAAAAAAATCATCAAATTTACACATTTTCTAAAACTTACACCTTTTCGTGAAAATACTTACACCGTGGCGGAAAAGTTACTCCTTTTGTGAAAGAATTTTTGCCATAAGATTTATACCTTTTCTTGAAACATACACATTTTGTGAAAGCCTAACGTAAATCTTTTTCTGAAGTCACTTATATCTTTTGTAAAAAAAAAATTCGTAAAATTTATATCTTTTGCTAAAATTTATATGGTGTAACTTTCAGAAAAGATATAACTTGTTTTATAAAAGATATAAGTATTATGTATAAGTTGTCATTCATATATGGTGTAACTTTAAGAAAATGTATAACTTGTTTTAAAAAATATGTAAGTATTATGTGTAAGTTGTCATTCACGTATGGTGTAACTTTTAGAAAAGTATAACTTGTTTTACAAAAGCCGTAAGTATTATGTGTAAGTTGTCAAAATTTTTTAAAATAAATTTTTTCACATATGGTGTAACTTTCAAAAAAATGTATAACTTGTTTTACGAAAGATATAAGTGTTATGTGTAAGTTGTCATTCACATATGGTGTAACTTTCAGAAAATGTATAACTTGTTTTACAAAAAATGTAAGTATTATGTGTAAGTTGTCAAAATTTTATGAAATAAAATGTTCCACACATGGTGTAACTTTGACAAAAGGTATAACTTATTTTACAAAAGATGTAAGTATTATGTGTAAATTGTCAAAAGTTACGCCTTTGGTGAGCAATTTTACAAAAGTTGTAAGTTGTCAGAAAAGTGTAAGTTCTCACAAAATGTGTAATTTTTCAGAAAAGTAGTAAGTTTTCACAAACGGTGTAAATTTTCAAAAATCCCTTACGCCTTTTTCTGAAATTACTTAGGCATTTTGTTAAAATTTACGCCTTCTGTGAAGATTTACACATTTTGTGAAATTATTTACACATTTTCTGACAAAATTACACTTTTGCTCATATAATATATTCTTTTATTCATTTACCTGTCACCAATGTGTTAGTTTTCAAATATTTTGGTATAACTCAATACCCAAAAAGGTGTAAAGGTAACATAGAAAGGTGTAAGTTCCTTGCATACCATATGCAAGGCACACTTAAGAAAAGTCATAGAATTTATAATGTAATTAATGAGTAGGGTCAATAATAATGTCATAACTAATATTGATACACTAGTTAATATATTAATTGGTGCATGTAGTACCACCAAATCTACGCTAAAATGCCCAACAACTTACTAGTTTGATATTGAGTAATGTTGGAGATATTAAATGTTTTATTAAATATTATATTAAATATTTTATATGAGTGTAAAATTTATATGGTATGAATTTTATATTTATATGAGATATTTAGTAGAATATTTGATACATTTATATGAGATATTCAGTAGAATATTTGATAAAATATTGTGGGTTCCTAATATTTTTCGTATCATATTATTATATTATCCTAAACCTTTCCAAATTTCAAACATTTTTGTTTTTTGTTTTTGTGTTTTTTGTTGGGCTCTGAAGGTGATACAGTTTCATGGGGCCATGAATATGTGAGGTGAGCATCATCAAACTACATATTAAAAGGTTATCAGTTAATATTCGTTGCTTGTTTTGTTGATTTGTTAGATATTTTATTTTGTCTCAAATTTTACGGTGGCCTACTTTGTGGTGTGGAGTATAATGAAACTAATTTTTTTTGTTTTAGGGCATGATGTTGATTGGCTTGGTACTTACATTAATGTGGTCTATGACACATTAAATATAATTTGTTTATTTTTCACTAATTAATTTTAATTTATGTTCTAATTTGAAAGGCCCTCTAAAAACCACAACTTCCTTTCAACCCAGATGGGTATTGGCATATCAAACTATTTAATTTTGTTTATTTATTTAAAAGGCTTTTATCTCCACGGCCTTGCACATTGTGACTTGTCTTGAACAAAAGTATTTTGACTTCTAATCTTAGGGGTGACCAGTGGCGACTCCAGGAATTTTTGTCAGTAGTGTCAATCAAAAACTTAAATACCATATATCTTACAGAAAATTCACATTAATCATTATATTACATATGGAGAAAAAAATCAACAAATTAATTTAAATTCTAAAATTATAAACAAAAATATTTCAATATATTGATACTATTATTTAAGCAAAAAGACATGCTAATATACGAGCTTCTACAATTGACCACGACGAGATTTCATATTTTGAAATCGTTGCATAATAAGCTTATTATCAACACTATCAAATAGTGGGTTCAAAAAAGTAGGATTTAATACTATGGGTTCAAAGTTGTGTTTTAGTGGGTTCAATTACTAATTTTTTTCCTAAAATCTAATATTTATATTATAATAATAATAATAAAAATTCAGCCAGGGGGTTCGGGTGACACCCTTGGCCAAGCCTTGGAGCCGCCCCTGGGGGTGACCTAGTTTGGATTATTTGTTTTGTAGTGTTAGTCGCATTCAAGAAGCAACATTTTAAGGGGTTGTTTGGGGTGTCCTAAATAAGTGCACTTTTTGTCTTTTTGAACTAAAAAATTGAGGAAAAAAATATGGATGTTTGGGTTAATTTTTTAACTTTTTATGAAAAAATGTGTATTAAAAAATTATATAAATAAGTGTATAGGGAAATAAAGTGATGGAATAGGCCGTACGGTTGGAAGCCTAAAGGGCAGCATGGCAGAGGGCAGTGTAGGAGATTGATTCTCTACTTTTCGGGCATAAATTGGTCGGTTCTGTTCGGCCCATAGGGGCCCATCACGGGTCCCGTTTTACTAATCGGAACCGTTCAATGTGTAGAACTCGTCGAGTACTATATGCTTGTAAAAAATTACGTTGATTGGATATTGATAGCTATCTGATCGTGTGAGTTTTCTTTGTTAACTGTTAACTATATGATTATCTATTTTTATACAAAACTGATTTGATCATGTATTTAGCGATATCCGATAGACATGATTTTTTACAAAAATATAATACTAGACGAGTTCTACTTATTGAACGGTTCAGATTATCAAAACAGGCCCCATGGTGAGCCCTCACGGGCCTAGCTCTACCATCCAATTTAGTAAATATTTTACTATAATTTTTTTCCTCCCGGTCACTGACTTCACCATCTCATTAGTATCAATCCATGAGTTTATTTTTTGATTTGTGTTAATATGTGTTTATTATTTTTTTAATATTTTTTTTTGATGAATAGTATTAACTTTTTAACTTTTTGAATAAATTTTTATCTTTGTAAATTTTTAAAGGGTTGCCAACTTGGCCTAAATATAATTTAAGAATGGAAATTAGGGGTGGTCGCGGGTCGGTTGCGGCCACGGAACCTCTAATCCGCCATCCGTCCGCCGGATTGGCGGATTGGAGAAAATCCATCCGCATCCGTCCGCCAATCCGGCGGATGCGGATGCGGATTGAGCGGATTGACGGATTGGCGGATGGATGCGATCGGTTTGGCGGTTTAAAATTTTATAAAATTTTGACATAATTTAACATGTACACTTTCAAAAAAAATAAATAAATTAATGTGCACTTAATTCCTCAACCACCACACCACCTATGTGCAATGCATACTAAAATTGTCAGTGAGAGAGTGTGCCTATCAAAATAAAGAAACAAGTATGGACAGACACAAGCTCAGATTGATTACATGGTCACACAATACTAGTCCAATTTTAACAAAAATAATCCCACAAGACTTGCTTAATTAAATAACAAACCAACCAACATTAACAGAGCATAACATAGCATAGCATAGCCTTTTATTTTCTCTAGCTCAATTTCTTTGTTAAACAAATCAGCTCAATTTCTTTATTAAACAGAGCATAGCATCAAACACAATTAGCAACTTTCAGACCAGTTCATAGCATCATTTCTTTATTAAACAAACCAGTTCTTTATTAAACAGAGCATAGCATCAGACTAGTTCATCAGTTTTTCTATTTTTCATTCACAAATTTGCCTACAAATTCAATATTCAAAGACCATTTATCCACACAAAGCAAAAAAACAAATCAAAAAACAGATTCAATATTGCAGAATACAAAAATTCAATATTAAAATTTGCCACTTGACATTGTAAAAAAAAAAAAATCAAAAATCAAAAAACAAATTCAGTTACACCATTATTCAGTTACGGAGAGAGAGAGAGAAGTAAAACCTCGCTGTAAGCTTCTTCACACTGTGTAGAAGTAGAACATCTCTTCTTTTCCACTGGTTTCACTTCAGAACTGCAACAAATTGGAACAAAAAAAAATAAAAATAAGAACAGATTAGAGTAGAGATTGAGGAGAATGAGAGGAAAGAAGAAGACCAAACAGATGTCATCGAAGTTGAACAAAAAAAAATTACAAAACATATTACCACCACACCATGATCGTCGATCCTCTTTCAGGTCGAAGAATGCCTAAGAGTTAGGTTTTAATCTGCGATTCTCAGAAAAGGGCTGCCTGATGATGGCGTACAAATACCACAAAAAAAAACACAGATCGTCGTTGATCATTGGTCGATCGTCGTCGATCGTTGGTCGAATGTCGTCGCCGTTAGTATGGGTAGGGTTTTGGGGGGAGACAGTGACAGAGAAGAGAGAGAGAGTGTGTGTGTGTGTGTGTGATGATGGCGTACAAATACCACAAAAAAAAACACAGATCGTCGTCGATCGTTGGTCGATCGTCGTCGATCGTTGGTCGAACGTCGTCGCCGTTAGTATGGGTAGGGTTTTGGGGGGAGAGAGTGACAGAGAAGAGAGAAAGAGAGTGTGTGTGTGTGTGTGTGTGTCTATGTGTGTCTGTGTTGTGTGTGTATCAAAGATGAATAAATGGGTTTGGGTTAGGCTTAGGTTAGTGGATGATGGCGTACAAATACCACAAAAAAAAACACAGATTGTCGTTGATCGTTGGTCGATCGTCGTCGATCGTTGGTCGAACGTCGTCGCCGTTAGTATGGGTAGGGTTTTGGGGGGAGAGAGTGACAGAGAAGAGAGAAAGAGAGTGTGTGTGTGTGTGTGTGTGTCTGTGTGTGTCTGTGTTGTGTGTGTATCGAAGATGAATGAATGGGTTTAGGTTAGGTTTAGGTTAGTGAGATCAGAAAAGGGGGGGAAAACATAAAAAAATAATAATAATAATAATTTAAAAAAAAAGACACAGAAGCGGGCGGGTCGGGTTTAATGGCCAAAATGGCGGATCACCTGCCACCCGACCCGAACCCGCAAAATGCCAAAATCCCCCGCACCTGCCCGTCCCATACCACGTATCCATCCAAATGGGGGTCGGGTCGGGCCGGGCCGGTCGGGTCTGTCGGGTCGGTGCATCCATTGATCACCCCTAATGGAAATGACAAAATTGAAGGTCTATATATTATAGGCATCGGGGTCCGTGGAAGAGGAAGAGGATGAGGAATAGAGGAACAGAGGAATAGGAAGGAAGCATCCATCATGTCTCATCTCCTCCCCAGCACTCCTTTTTTTGCCCATAAACTCCATCGCTGCTGCTTCTCCTCCCCCCTATCACTCTCTCAGGTCTGCTCTCTCTCTCTCTCTCTCTCTGGGTTTCGGTGGCATTTGATTGATACATGTGCTATCTCTATCTGAGTTTGTTATCAGCAGTAACCCACCATAAACATTTTTTTATCAACTTTACCTTTTGTATGCATTTGTATGTATGTATGTATTTATACATGCACACGACACGATGACATCGCCTGTTCTTCACTTTATAATATAAATTATAATAATTGCCGTCTGTCAAATTCAATTCCCATTCTCTCTCTCTCTCTCTCTCTCTCTCTCTGTGTCTGTGTCTGTGTTTATTTATATGAAATGAATTATTAGTCTTTCAATTCTCGAATTTAGCTAGCTCTCGTTTCTGACATTTCAACCTCCTCCTCTACTTGACCTTGACTGAGGGGAGGAGGGCAGCAGAAGACTACATACAAACCGCCACTCCATCCAACCCCACCCCCAACTTTTTCCATCCTTCCATCTCCTTGGATTACCCCAAGTTGGGACTTTGATCTTCTTCATTAATTATTATTATTTTTATTAACTCATGAATTGTTTCTTTATTAAGAAATGCTGTCTTACAAGATTGAATTTCAATTTTATGAATTTGGATCATATTAATTTATGGATTTTCCCTTTAGCTTTGGATTTCCAACAAAATCCATGGATAAATAAATGAATATCCCAAGGAAGGATCCTTTTTATCACTTGGTTCTAAATAACAACAACATGAAAAATGTGTTGTCTTGTCTGGTATGGTATGGTACAGCATGGTATCTATCCACGGCGCACTCTAACTAGTTTTACATCGATTTTTTTATTAGTTATGTAAACCTCTGCTCATCCTCTTCCTTATATTGCCCTTATTGTCTAACTTCACTAGCTGATCCTCATACATATATATAAATTGTGGATTAAATTCCTCACATCATGGGTGTTAGGAGGAGTGAAATTGGACATTCACCAAATCATTGTCATTATTTGCACAAAGTGCCTGTGTTCAAACTCAAATCCACTTTTGGGAATGCTTGCATTAGGAGCAAGCAGTTATTACACAATAACTGAAATTATCTGTGTTTTTCATAAAATAAAATAAAATAAAATTAAAGAAAGATTTATGTAAGAGTTTCAATGGGATTAACTTCATTCTAAGGGGGATTATCTTCAACAGTCATCACTTTTTGAAGGTCATCTTTGTGTTAATGTTTTATCGATTTGTAGAAGTGGAAATGAAATCAACTGCTTTAGTAAGAGGGTTTATGTCCCCCTCAGTGGGATCATAAAAAGTAGCAATCTTTGTTCATGGTCCAAACAAAAAACACTATGGCGTTTTTTTATGAGTAACAAATACTGTGGACTTTTAAATTATATATAGCATAAAGTTGAGTTTTGTTCTCTATTAACTCCTTTATACTGTGTTGGTGAACTTTGTTCTTGTTCTCTCTCTCTCAGGCTCTCAGGATTCTAGAGTTAAAACGATGACAGAAGCTAACAATGCTGTCCTGGTATGATTATACCTGTAATATGTCCTATTTTCTCTTCCTCCCTTTAGCCTTAACACATCCAAGAGTAAGTTAATTGATAATATGTAAAACTACATGCAGTACTTTGATGGGACTAAAGAAAGAATTAAGAAACTGTTCAATGAGGTCCAGCTTTCTGTTTCTTCATATGACACAGCTTGGGTAGCGTTGGTCCCTTCTCCAAATTCTTTTGGGACCCCTTGTTTCCCGGAGTGTATTGGTTGGTTATTGGATAATCAGCTCAGCGATGGCTCATGGGGTCTTCCTCATCGTCATCCCTTATTAATTAAAGATGCCCTGTCGTCTACATTAGCATCTATCCTAGCACTTAAGCGATGGGGTGTTGGTGAAGAACAAATCAACAAAGGTATTCACTGTGTTCATCTGGCTCACTCTCCTTCATATATGGTCACTGGATAGGTATACATTTCTTGTTGCAGGTCTACGTTTTATTGAGTTGAATATCACTTCAGCTACCGATGAGAATCAACACTCTCCCGTGACGAACGTACTCTTTGTAGTCCGTCCAAACATCAACTGGGAAGAACCGGTCTACAACTTCTATCCCGTGACGAACGTACTCTTTGTCCTTGCCACCAACGAGCTTGAATCTCATTTTCTTTAGCATCCGAAAACGGTCGGACTGGTCAGGATCAACAATCCAGGTCTCAGGATTACCCTCGCCAACTCCAATAAATATCTTGTCAGGTGTAGGGACGGAATCTGACGGACTATTATCACTGATGACAAAAAACAACGCGTGGTGGACCACAGCTTCGTCCTTAGCATCCTGTCCCAATTGAACATTACTAATGAATTTGATACCCTTAACCACGATCTTGTCTGATTGACGGTCAGATCTCTTATTACCCAACTCAATACCATTAAGTAATCTCGCCACGCCTTTATTATCAAACTTAACATCCCTTAATTGTTCATCGTATAGCTGTAATTTCCTTACTCCCTTCTTAGTCTTCTTAATAAATCGGGGAATATTCTAAACGTACCGTCTGCGAACATACTGGGTCTTAAAAGGTGTACGACTACGGTAACTACGCCTATATCCACTGGCCGCTGGTGTCATTGACCTCCGGTACGCAAGGGGGGTCCGGTAATGGCTGCTTCATATTCCTTCCATTTTTTATAAATAACTCCAAATCTTTTATACGAACACTTCTACAGGATTTATTACCTTTGCTAACCCTTCTGTTCAGACACCTTAGCTTTGATATTTTTGCCCTCTGATCTTCGTACACCGGAACAAACTTAGCTTGAATAAAAAAGGATCACAAAGTTTGCACCAACTAATTTTATTTTCTATAAGAAAGAAGAAAAAATACACGGCACTAAATGAAATTGAATCAGATTAAATAACTCGATTTACATGTGGTGAACCAGGCCTCGTAATTTACATAGCTTTGTTTCAAATTTGTCTTCATTTAGAGGAGGCTACTCAGAGGGAAGGAAATCTTACCTAGCATATATTTTAGAAGGAATGGGGAAGTTACAGGACTGGGAAATGGTCTTGAAATATCAGAGGAAGAATGGCTCGCTGTTCAATTCCCCGTCAACCACAGCAGCTGCTTCTATGCACCTTCAGAATGCTGGTTGTCGTAATTACCTGCGCTTACTCTTGGAGAAGTTTGGGAATGCTGGTAACTCGCTTCACATTAGTCTATAGTTTCCGTATTTACTTTCTATATTGCTAACCCTCAGTTGGTTATGTTCGATCCATCTCTTCAGTTCCGACAGTTTACCCTCTGGATATATATGCGCGTCTTTGCATGGTTGACAGTCTCGAAAGTTTGGGAATTGAGCGGCATTTTAGGCAGGAAATCAAAAGTGTATTGGATGAAACATACAGGTACTCTTCTACTCATATACATGTGACACTTACAATATTTGAAAGTAATTTACTTTTTCTTACGTCATTGAAAAAATTTTCTGATGTCATTGAATATTGAAAAAAAAAAAAAAAAAAGATGCTGGCTACAAGGGGAGGCAATTCCGCTGGGGTTGTTAACAACTCCGCCGGTCCCAAGCCCGGGTTAAGGAGGAGGGTTGTGTGTTAGGTAGCCGACAGCCAACACGTAAAAAAGCCGCTCGGATCCCTTATGAAAATGAATCCTACTTTGAATCGTTTAAATGCTAGGTCGTTCCCCTCAAGTGACGCGTTGCGCCTACCTCCGGGTGTTTCGAAAAGTGAGCAAGGGGCGCCGCATCGACACCTGGGTGTGGTGAAAAATGGGCAAAGGTTTCCGCGTTTTTCTAGACGAGCGCGGGTAAAGAAGCTAGTCCAAGACTATAGGTTTAGGATAGCCACTTGGAACATAGGAACCTTAACTGGTAGGACAATGGAATTGGTAGATGTTATGATTAGGAGGAGAGTTAGTATAGCTTGCATACAAGAAACTAAGTGGACGGGAGAGAAAGTTAGGGAAATTGAGGATACTGGTTTTAAACTTTATTATAGTGGTAAGGATAAATGCAGGAATTGGGTTGGAATCATAATTGCCAAAGGTCTTGTGGAAAGTGTGGTGGCGGTCACTAGGAAAGGAGATAGGATTATGCTAATTAAACTAGTTATTGGAGGGAATATAGTGAATATTATTAGCGTTTACGCCCCTCAAGTAGGGTTAGATGATCAGACTAAGAGGGATTTTTGGGAGCAAATGGATGAGATCTTACAGGAGATACCCGTAGGAAAGAACCTGGTTATAGGTGGAGATTTTAATGGCCATGTGGGCATAGATAGCGTAAGTTATGAAAGGGTGCATGGTGGATACGATTTTGGTGACAGAAATGAGGCTGGAGAGAGAATCTTAGATTTTGCGTTGGCTTCTGACCTGGTGGTGGCCAATACTATGTATAAGAAGAGGGATGAGCATTTAATAACCTTTAAGAGTGGATTAGTTAAGAGCCAAATAGATTATTTCTTAGTGAGAAAAGTGGACTGGCTAAAATGCAATGATTGTAAGGTGATTCCTGGTGAGAGTCTGGTCTCTCAACATAGGATTTTGGTACTAGATTTATGTTTTGGAGGGCAATACCAAGTTAGGAAGGATGGTGGGCATCGTAGGACAAGATGGTGGGACTTAAAAGGGAATAAGCTAGAAATATTTAAGAATCGAATGGATAAGGAAGGTACTTGGGACTTAGAAGGTGATGCTAACATTATGTGGAATTCGATAGCCAATTGTATGAGGAGAATCTCAAGGGAAGTGCTTGGAGAGTCGAAAGGAACGGGACCCAGCTCTAGGGAAACTTGGTGGTGGAGGGAAGAGGTCCAAGCGGTAGTTAAGGCAAAAAAAGAGTGCTTTAAAAAGTGGCAGAAGGATAGAACTGAGGAAAACCTTAAGAGCTATAGATTGGCTAATAAGGAGGTCAAGAAAGTAGTGAGAGAGATTAAGTTAAAAGTTTATGATGACCTATACACTAGACTAGATAGTAAGGAGGGAAAAAAGAGGGTATACAAACTTGCTAAGATACGAGAGAGGAAAACAAGAGATTTTAATCAAGTGCATCAAGAGTGAGGATTCTAAGGTATTGGTGAAGGATGATGAGATTAAGGAAAGATGGAAGAATTATTTTGAGAAATTGTTAAATGAGGAACATGGAAGTACGACAATAGGGGAAGAAATAATCAGTAATACGATAAACCAAGACTATAGGTTCTATCGCAGGATGAGGAACTTTGAAGTAGAGATTGCACTTAAGAAGATGAAATCAAATAAGGCTTTAGGACCTGATGATATCCCTATTGAAGCTTGGAAGTGTTTGGGTAAAAAGGGAGTTGCTTGGTTGACTAGGTTGTTTAGCAAAATTTTGTTGACTAGGAACATGCCAGATGAGTGGAGGAAGAGTATTTTAGTACCAATCTATAAGAATAAAGGTGATGTCCAGAATTGTAACAACTATAGAGGAATCAAGCTAATGTGTCATATAATGAAAGTGTGGGAGAGGGTGATAGAACGTCGATTGCGAGACATAACAGAGGTGTCAGAGAATCAATTTGGGTTTATGCCTGGTAGGTCAACAATGGAAGCGATCTATCTTTTGAGGAGAGTAATAGAAAAGTATAAAGAAAAGAAAAGAGAAGAGACATTCATATGGTGTTTATCGACCTTGAGAAAGCATATGACAGAGTGCCCCGAGATATAATATGGTGAACGTTAGAGAAGAAAGAGGTGACAAAAGGCTATATTGACGTGATTAGGGACATGTATGAAAGGGTGGTGACCACTATTAGATCGCCAGCTTCGGACACAATAATTTCCTATCACTGTAGGGTTACACCAAGGATCTACCTTAAGTCCTTATCTTTTTGCTTTAGTTATGGACGAGGTGACGATATATTCAGGATGACGTGCCATGGTGTATGCTTTTACAGACGATATTGTGTTAGTGGATGAGACAGAGAAGGAGTTAACCACAAAGTTGGAGATTTGGAGAAAGCTCTTGAATCTAAAGGATTTCAGATAAGCAGAACTAAGACAGAGTATATGGAGTGTAAATTTAGTAACAGTAACAATGAAAGCAGAGGAGAAGTGAAGATTGAGAATCAAGAATTGCCTAAAAGTGAACATTTTCGTTATTTAGGGTCGATTATCACAACAGGTTGCGGGAGAGATTGATGTAGATGTGGCCCATAGGATTAAGGCGGGATGGTGTAAGTGGAGAAGTGCGTCTGGGGTATTGTGTGATAAACGAATACCCACTAGACTAAAAGGTAAGTTTTATAGAACGGCTATTAGACCAGCTATGTTGTATAGGACGGAGTGTTGGGCAACCAAGAAACAACATGTAGATAAGATGAGTGTGGCTGAGATGAGGATGCTAAGGTGGATGCGTGGTAAGACTAGGTAGGACAGGATAAGGAATGAGTGTATTTGGGAATGGGTAGGAGTAGCACCGATAGAAGATAAGTTGAGAGAGAATCGTTTGAGATGGTTTGGTCATATTCAACGGAGACCAACAGAGGCAGTAGTGAAGAGATGCGATGTTGTAACGATAGATGGAAGTGTTAGGGGACGGGGTAGGCCTAGATTAACGTTGACTAGCGTTATAAATAGAGATATGAATCTACTTAATTTGACTAATGAAATGGTCTTTGATAGGGCCGCATGGAGAAGAAGGATTCATGTAGCCAACCCCATTTGATGGGACTTAAGGCTTGGTTTGGTTTGGTTTGGTTTGGTTTGCTGGCTGCAGGGGGAGGAAGAGATATTCCTGGACACTGCCACTTGTGCCATGGCATTTCGGATACTGCATCTTAATGGGTATGACGTCTCTTCAGGTACTTTGTTGATTAGCATGCTAGGGCATAATGTCATTTCATGATTTTCTTTTGCTTATTAAAAGTTGAACCCCTTTGACATGTGTAGATCCCTTAACACAAATAACCAAAGGAAAGCATGAATCTAGTTTCCTCTCTGGACATCAAAAGGAAATTGGTGATGCCCTTGAGTTATGCAGAGCTTCACAGATCATTATATTTCCAGATGAGTCAACTCTGGAGAAACAACACTCATGGTCCAGTCATTTCCTGAAAGAGAAATTATACAATTGTACAATTCATGCAGATAGACTTGATAAGTTTGTTAGCCAAGAGGTAGCTTCTTGTAATACTTTGGAAATGGTCAAGCCCATCTGAAATATTTATTTGAACAGTCTCGTTTTGCCTACCTGATATAACCCGTGTCAAATAGTGAAGATTCTTCATTTTCAGGTGGATGACACACTTAAATTTCCCTTCCATGTAAATTTAGATCGTGCAGCAAACAGAAGATACATAGAACATTACAATGCAGATAGTACAAGAATTCTAAAAACTTCATATTGGTAGATCTGTGGTAGTTTTTCCTTTTTATTTTGATCTCAAGGTGGAGACTAAAATTTTCCCCCTTGTTTTCCTCTCAGCTGTTAACAATCACTGATAGTTGATATTTGTTTACTTCTTGATTGTTTACTGTTTTTATGCCAGCTCTTCAAATATTAGAAATGAAGATTTCCTAACTCTGGCTGTGGGAGATTTCAATATTTGCCAATCCATACACTGTGAAGAACTCAAATATCTTGAGAGGTGCATAAACTGATATAGCCACGAAATATTATTGGCTTTGCATTGTGTGTTATTAATAATTGGTAACTGGTCTTGCCAAAAGTGCTGAGTCCATGGAATCATGGCTTTAGTTTCATGCTTTAATTTTTTGGGAATATAAAACAACAATACTACATACCCGAAAAGTATGTCTAACCACATTTATTTTTGGTGTGGCCCACATTCCGCCAACTTTAAATCTATACCATACATTTCATATTCAGGGTAATTTTCAAGGTAAAGCTTCATGATAGATAGCATTTTTTAATATGAAATATCAGATGTGTAAATGAATTGTAGTGTGCTTTCCATGTCAGCAGTTGGGTTGTAGAGAACAGACTAGACAAGCTAAAGTTTGCCAGGCAAAAGACTGCGTACTGTTACTTCTCTGCTGCAGCCTCCCTTTCCTCTCCTGAATTATCTGATGCTCGCATATCATGGGCAAAAAATGGCATTCTCACAACAGTGGTTGATGACTTCTTTGATGTTGGTGGTTCTATAGAGGAATTAGAGAACCTAATTCAGTTGGTTGAAAAATATGTTTCTGTTTTGCCCTTCTTTTGTTTGGAGCTTTTGTTGGTCCATTATTTCTGTAGATTCTCTTATTGGGTTTTTGCCGCAGAAACGTGATAGTGTGCTATGAACCACAGATGGGATGTAGATGTTGCTGTTGATTGTTGTTCTGAGCATGTTCAGATCATATTTTCTGCACTTCAAAGCACAATATCTGAGATTGGAGCCAAGGCCTTCACAATTCAGGGTCGCAGTGTGGCAAGCCACATAATTGACATTGTGAGATAGATTCGTAACTCTAGTTATGTTTTTATTAGTTGGTTGTATTGAACTTCTGCTATGATTGTGACGACATACAGCCCCATTTGGCACTGCAATGTGTTTGGTTTTTGAAATTGCTGTTTTGAGGTCCTTGAAGTGCTTTAATGTGTGAGTAGCTAGTGGCTAGTGGCTACATGCTTACACTCTGGTCTTTCCCTTGCCCTTATTCCTTACACTTGAAACCATAACTCTCCCCAGCAGGTGGAGTTACTCATCTTCGTTCCATAGGAGTTAAAATGAAATTTTCTCGTCCTCAATTCTTGTTTCCTCTACCTTTTCAAAAAGTTCATATGGGCATTGGGCACCAACCATCTCTACCTTCTGTAGTCAATGCTTGTTTATGGACATGTTTTTTTGTTTGTTTTGTTTAACTTGCTTTCTGTGTTGTACAAGTATGCATTGCTAACCTTGTAGCAGGTTTTGCAGAACTTCCTTTCTCTAGTTTTACAGGCATCCAACAATTAGGCAATACTTTAAGGTTGTATTTGGATATTTAGAAGGGGCATTTTGGATTTGATGACATGATCCCGCACTCCCTATCTTTTTTATCTCACGTTCGATTTTGCATGTCCATTGGAATTGTTTGGCTGTCATTTCCCCTTATTTTCATTCCTACAATTGCTGGAAAGGTTGCAAAATATATATTGGCTATTTCCATGTGTACCATAATTTATAGTTTATGATTTATCTGACCTTTAATTTAGTGTGAGATGAAATCATATTTCATTTTGTATTCACTTTTTGTGGAGCCAACCTTCAGTGGGATGTTAATACAGAATGTAAAGCGAGGTTGGACCTTATTTCATTATTCAAACTAAAGATGATAAGTTATGTTTTCTTTTGGTGGTGGTTGAGTTTGATGAATTCTATGTTGAGAGAAGCTAAATGGGTTAGTGACAAGTCGGTGCCAACAAGGGATGCATATATGACCAATGGCTTCGTATTGTTTGCCTTGGGACCAATTGTCCTCCCAGCTCTTTATTTAGTTGGGCCTGTACTCTCAGAGGAGGTTGTTTGTAGTTTTGAATACAAAAATCTATACAAGGTTTATGAGCACTTTTGGGCATCTTCTGAATGATATCCACAACTTTGAGGTATTAATAGTGTGCTGTCTCTTATTGTTATGATCAGTTTCACAGATCAGTTTTTCAAGTTTGTCGATTACTTAATTGGTAAGTGTATGGTATTGCAGAGGGAATCCAAGGAAGGTAAATTGAATGCTGTATCACTGTACATGGTTGATGGCAGTGGTGGGACTGTTACTGCAGAAGAATCCATTAAAGAGATCAAGAGTATCATTGTCAGTCAAAGGAGAGAACTGCTGAGATTAGTTTTGCAGGAAAAAGGAAGCCTAGTTCCACGAGCCTGCAAGGATTTGTTTTGGAAGATGCTCAAAGTGTTGAGTCTATTTTATATGAAGGATGACGATTCACTTCACATGAGTTGATGAACGTTGTGAAAAAGATCATTTATGAACCAATTTCCCTATGATATATCATTATCCAATTTCTCCCATTTTGTTTTTTTGAATTTATTTATAGGTTTCAACAAATGCACTGTAAACTACAATCGTTGGGTTATATTTCCATAAAATTAATCGTTTTAAGTTGGTTCCAAGCCTTGACACCGTATTATAATGGCGTTTGAAATTGTATTTTGTAGATCCCTATTTCTGTTACAACTTTGCCTTTTGCGTGAACAATCCTTTTTATGGCATGTAGCAGTTAACACACTGCTTCTTTCTTGCTGTCTTGACTTTTGGGGTATTCATTTTAAAGAGATCCTATATACATTATTAACACAATCAGTGTATTCACATAATTTGTTATAAGCTAAAAACAGATAATTAAAAAGTATAAGTTAAAAATATATCCTTTTTCTTTCAAATAAATCAAATTTTTTTAACTTATTTAATTTATAGGGTGAGCTTAATAAGGCTTCCTTTTCTAAATGTTCAGTTTCACAAATCAGCTTTTCAAGTTTGTCGATTGCTTAATTGGTAAGTGTATGGTATTGCAGAGGGAATCCAAGGAAGGTAAATTGAATGTTGTATCACTGTACATGATTGATGGCCGTGGTGGGACTGTTACTGCAGAAGAATCCATTAAAGAGATCAAGAGTATCATTGTCAGTCAAAGGAGAGAACTGCTGAGATTAGTTTTGCAGGAAAAAGGAAGCCTAGTTCCACGAGCCTGCAAGGATTTGTTTTGGAAGATGCTCAAAGTGTTGAGTCTATTTTATATGAAGGATGACGGATTCACTTCACATGAGTTGATCAATGTTGTGAAAAAGATCATTTATGAACCAATTTCCCTATGATATATCATTATCCAATTTCTCCCATTTTGTTTTTTTGAATTTATTTATAGGTTTCAACAAATGCACTGTAAACTACAATCGTTGGGTTATATTTCCATGAAATTAATCGTTTTAAGTTGGTTCCAAGCCTTGACACTGTATTATAATGGCGTTTGAAATTGTATTTTGTAGATCTCTATTTCTGTTACAACTTTGCCTTTTGCGTGAACAATCCTTTTTATGGCATGTAGCAGTTAACACACTGCTTCTTTCTTGCTGTCTTGACTTTTGGGGTATTCATTTTAAAGAGATCCTATATACATTATTAACATTATTAACACAATCAGTGTATTCGCAAAATTTGTTATAAGCTAAAAACAGATAATTAAAAAGTATAAGTTAAAAATATATCCTTTTTCTTTCAAATAAATCAATTTTTTTTAACTTATTTAATTTATAGGGTGAGCTTAATAAGGCTTCCTTTTCTAAATGTTTTTTGTCTTTTGTGATTTTTTAAAAAATTTATGTCAAATTTTTTATTTTTTGAATTTGTTGTGTTAATGAATCTAATTTTTTTTGAAAAAAATTAAAAAATTCTAAAGTCAAAATAAGCACACACAAACAAAAGTCCATTATCTTTTTTGGATTTTTAAAAAAAAAATTAATTTTACAGTGCGCTTGTTGAGCAAAATTTAAAAGTGTTGAATTTTTTAAAAAATTAAAAGAAAAGTTAACTGAAGACAAAAATAAACTTTAAAAAAATCACTAAATAAGTAAATTCTAAGTAAAAATTATATAATAAAAAAATTTACAATCAACTTAGTTAAACTCTACCAAACAATTTTGGAAGTTGACAGGGAATAAGTACATTTGGAAAAATAATTTTTTTTAAAAAAAGTAAGAGATAATATAAAATAAAATAAAAAATTTAAAAAAAGTGAAAGAGAAATGGTAAGGGGTGAACAGACTGGACCATTCTGTTCGGGCTAATGTGGCTCACCATAGGTCTTATTTCGATAATCCGATCCGTTCAATATTTAGAGCTTATTGAGTATTTTATTCTTGCAAAAAATCACATTTATCGGATATCGATAACTATTAAATCGGATCAAATTTTTATTTTTTGTTTTTTGTTTTCTTTTGTCTAACTTGCTTTCTGTGTTGTACATCTATGTATGCCTAACCTTGTAGCTGTTTGGCAGAAATTCTTTTCTCTAGTTTCATATGCATCCAACAATCGGGCATATTTTAAGGATGTATTTGGATATTAGGAAGGGGCATTTTGGATTTGATGATATGATCATGCCCTCCCTATCTATATGGTCTCACATTCTATTTTGCTCATCTGTTTGGATTCTTTCACTTTTCCCTTATTTCCATTACTACAATTACAGGAAAAGGTGCAAAACATATTCTCTCTATTTCCCATGAGTATCATAATTTATAGTTTATGATTCGTCTTACCTTTGATTTAGTATAGGTTCAGAAGTAGTTTTGTCTAGAATGAAATCATATCATATCTCATTGTGTTTTTTCTTTTTGTGGAAGCAACCTTGACTAGGGTGTTAAGATGGAATGTAAAGCAGGGCTCGTGGGGCGATTGGACCTTATTTCATTATTCAATCTAACAATGATAAGCTATGTTTGTCTAGCGTAGTTGAATTTGATCAATTCTATGTTGAGAGAAGCTAAATGGGCTAGAGACAAGTCAGTGCCAACAAGGGATGCATATATGACCAATGGCTTGGTACCATTTGCCTCAGGACCAATTGTCCTCCCTGCTTTATTTTGTTGGGTCTGGTACTCTCAAAGGAGATTGTTTACAGTTCTGAATAGCAAATCTATACAAGCTTACGAGCACTTTTGGGCGTCTTCTCAATGATATCAACAGCTTTGAGGTATTAATAATATGCTGTTATTTATTGTTACAACCAATTTCACAATCAGGTTTTGAAGTGTGTTGATTGCTTAAATGGTAAGTATATGGTATTGTAGAGGGAATCCATGGAAGGTAAATTGAATGCTGTATCATTACTGCACATGGTTGATGGCAGTGGTGGGACTGTTACTGCAGAAGAATCCATTAAAGAGATCAAGAGTATCATTGTCAGTCAAAAGAGAGAACTGCTGAGAGTAGTTTTGCAGGAAAAGGGAAGCCTAGTTCCACGAGCCTGCAAGGATTTGTTTTGGAAGATGGTTGAAGTGTTGAGTCTATTTTATATGAAGGATGACGGATTCACTTCACATGAGATGATCAATGCTATGAAAAAAATCATTTAGTAGTTGAATTTGATCAATTCTATGTTGAGAGAAGCTAAATGGGCTAGGGACAAGTCAGTGCCAACAAGGGATGCATATATGACCAATGGCTTTGTATCATTGGCCTCCGGACCAATTGTCCTCCCTGCTTTATTTTGTTGGGTCTGGTACTCTCAAAGGAGATTGTTTACAGTTCTGAATAGCAAATCTATACAAGCTTACGAGCACTTTTGGGCGTCTTCTCAATGATATCAACAGCTTTGAGGTATTAATAATATGCTGTTATTTATTGTTACAACCAGTTTCACAATCAGGTTTTGAAGTGTGTTGATTGCTTAAATGGTAAGTATATGGTATTGTAGAGGGAATCCATGGAAGGTAAATTGAATGCTATATCATTACTGCACATGGTTGATGGCAGTGGTGGGATTGTTACTGCAGAAGAATCCATTAAAGAGATCAAGAGTATCATTGTCAGTCAAAAGAGAGAACTGCTGAGATTAGTTTTGCAGGAAAAGGGAAGCCTAGTTCCACGAGCCTGCAAGGATTTGTTTTGGAAGATGGTTGAAGTGTTGAGTCTATTTTATATGAAGGATGACGGATTCACTTCACATGAGATGATCAATGCTATGAAAAAAATCATTTATGAATCAATTGGCCACTACGAATCTTAAGTATCCTGTGATATGTTATTATTTTTAAAAGATTCTTGATCAAATTTCCCTCCTTTCCATGTTCCTCGTAACATATATATATATATATACATACATATATATATCATATACAAATAGAAGTGTTTGTGTTGACAGACATTTCCTGTAGGCAGGCCATATCGTCTTGAATTTTCCAGAGTTCCCCAGCAGGTGAGGGAGGGGATAGGAGATAACAGTTACACTGGAGGCTGGAGCAATTTGTGTCATTTAGCTACATAATAATTTTCAATATAGACTGAACAATCCTCTTCTGATTTGTGGGACTCTCTTGAGGGACAATTACTTTCAGAAATTGTTGGAATTACGGAGTCCCAACACTTGGAATGATAATATGTTTTAATATCAAAGTGGTATAATTGATGAGCCACATCCTTCTTATGAAATTCTGGAAGCTGGTTGTTTACAAGGCAAATGGTGGTTGTCAAGAATGGCCCCCATTCACAACAATACCATCGTACATAAGCAAATTTACAAACATATCGAATAAAAATCATTTGCATTATAATATGTTAGGACAATTGGATGGCATTAAGTTGTATCTAAATTTGGCTTTTGCAAGTGTCTTTCCATAATTCTCTTCCTTTCCTTGCCCACTTTTTGTGCTCGTGCAAAAGAGTGTTTGAAAAATTCCCTTCACATTAAAATCAATTCAAGTGTCCAGTTGAGACAAACAAATATTGGGCATATTATTTAAGAACAACCACAGTTTTAACTTCTCAACTCTTGGCACTTTTAGAATTAACTCTACCAGTCCAAGCCCAACCTGGGATGATATTTAATGTCAGGTGTTACCAAAACAAAACAAAAAAAAATTGGCCAAAAATAAGAACAAACTTCAACTAATATTTATAGTACATCAGATCAGCTCCAAACCAGAAAACAAAAAGCCCAAGATAGAGACACTCATAGATCAAAGAAAGAACACCTAATCAAGATACACATTCCCAAAACAATAAAGTTTCATTTTAGCATTAAGCGAGTCATAATTAATATCGCTTAAAATACAATCCATTCCCCCTGCTATTGCCAGTCACATGATGAAAACACCAAATTTGGAATCATACAAGGGATTTGCAACATGCATTTCCTAGGGAGCTTTTTAAGTGCAAGTGCCTCTCAAGTGTCAAAAGCTAGTGACAAAAATTAGCAAGCTCCTCTCTGTTATAACTTGAATGTCGACAATTTGAATTTAGATGGTGGAGCACCAAACAAATTATAACCGCCAAGCAGTCGCAGCTTTCAATAAATAATGGCAGCTCTGGAACTGGATATCAAAAAGACTTCTTTTCATAAGAAACCAGCCCATGAACTCCACCTTCAACTTGTGCAGCTCCAGTACGAACCTGTACAAACCCCAAAAAAGAATACATCATATCCTCCAATACAATTACAATTAGTGAACTTTTTTCTTCTCCATCATTCCCCTTTACCAGTAACTGTCATTTCTAAGTTGCCATGGAAGAAAATAGCTATTCTGCCCCCGACTAAATGAGCCAAAAGAACTACTTATTTAAATATTGCACAAGTTGAAACTAGAATTATTACATATAGAATCAGCTCTGCTTCAATTTTATAGCCATGAAAAGGTTTGTGGATGTAGATAAGTAAATAATAATAAATCAAAAGGGCATGGATAGTCATTGAAGATAAATAAGGTAAAAGCCAGATGCTATATCATACCTCTAGCCTAAGTACGGATGATCTCAATAACTCATGAGCATACTGTAAGGACGGTGCACCAAGGTCCTGGAGACCCTGCTTAACTGCTTGCATAGTGTAAGGTAAAAACTTCAAAACTGAACCTTTGTCTACAACTGCTCCAACAACCCCCTGAGCAATCTTTAGCTTAGCTGTATCACCCAAGTATCGTGCATCACTCCCTTTTGTCATTGCTTCCAAGGAGCCCATGCCTCAATATTTTTTTATTCGGCGGCCCCCCTGTTACAGTAAAATGTGTTGGGAGAGATAATAAGGAATGAATTTAAAAGAGAAGCCACAACCACCCTATTATAATGTATCCTCCCCTCCCCACCCACAACCACACAATAAAACACCCCAATCCAGAGAAAAATAATAAGTTCAATACATATACAAGCAAGAAAATACAATATTACATATGTGAAATCCCTCTCTTTTTCACTCTCTACTAAACTTAACTTCTTTCATCCAAATCATCCTAGCAAAGGAAACTTATCTCGAAGGCAGTGAGGAAATCGATGAAATGGGGGAGGAAGATCATGTCACAGTACGTGTACGAGTAGCCCTGCTTGAACAGCCTCTCCGCTGGATATCCATCTTCTTCTATCAGTGTTCTAGCCATAGATGCCGCCGGCTAGTTCAGCTCAGTGCAGATCCAGAGAAAGTGAGCGCTAGGCTAGGGTTTACTTCTTCACACTCTTCTAATCTTAACTTCTTTCATCCTAATCATCCCAGCAAAGGAAACTTATCCCGAAAGCATAGGAAGAAAAGTATGAGATACAAGGGGCACAAGATATTTGGATGTTAGGGTATCTAGGTTGAAAAGGAAGGAGGGGGTGTGCATAATGGAGCAAGTTTGATGATAGGGAGGCCGATTTTGGTAGTATGTTGAAAGAGTTTGACCTGGGTGGAGTGGTGAACAAACCAATTTGCAGGTGGTGGACAATTGGGTTATTGGCCTTTCTAGAAAGATGAATGATTGAGAGGTAGGGAGAGATGTTGGAGCCTCTTGGGTGCCTTAATGCCATTGCACATATTAGTGATGGAGGGAACGCTATCATATAGATGAGATCAAAACCTCCACATTTTGAGGCTATCTTTTTATGAGGTTTTTAACGGGTCAAGGGAGGGTTCTTTTTCCTTTGAAAGAGGTGTGGGGACTAAGACTCGTTAGAAGGTCACACGACAAGATTCTTACCGTTGATTAAAACGAAATTAGTTCATGTCATGTGGTATTATGTGTAAGCATGACAGGGAGTTTGTGATTCATGTAATTATTCATTGCAAGGTAGTGTGAAATTTGTGTTCTTTAATCTTGTCAAGTTTGGTTTGCAGTGAGTTTTCTCTTAGAAGATGGAGGAACTTCCTCATTAAGGAATCAAACAAATGACAGGCGCAATTTTTGGTGGGTTATATATACTAATTACTACCTTCTTATTGATGAACCATATCCAATCATGCACACACCCCTCCCCCATACTGCCCTCCCCATACTGCCCTCTGTGAAAGAAAAGTAAGACCTTTGTCACAACCTGGGTTGATTCCGAGCACTCCATGCGGCACTTAGCTAATCACAAGCCTTGCTTGATGATACTAAGTCAGCTTATCTCACAAACTTATAAGAAGACAAGTAGAAAGACAAAGAGAGTTTGAAAGAATGCCTTGTATTCACTATGAGAAAGCTTTACAACTCTTGGATGAATTGGAGCAAATGAGCTCCTCTCCTATTTATAGGCTCCCTAGTGAGATCAAAACCTCCACATTTTGAGGCTATCTTTTTATGAGGTTTTTAACGGGTCAAGGGAGGGTTCTTTTTCCTTTGAAAGAGGTGTGGGGACTAAGACTCGTTAGAAGGTCACACGACAAGATTCTTACCGTTGATTAAAACGAAATTAGTTCATGTCATGTGGTATTATGTGTAAGCATGACAGGGAGTTTGTGATTCATGTAATTATTCATTGCAAGGTGGCGTGAGATTTGTGTTATTTAATCTTGTCAAGTTTGGTTTGCAGTGAGTTTTCCCTCAGAAGATGGAGGAACTTCTTCATAAGGAATCAAACAAATGATAAGGAATCAAACAAATGACTTTCCCCAACAGGGCGCAATTTTTGGTGGTTATATATACTAATTACTACCTTCTTATTGATGAACCATATCCAATCATTCACACACCCCTCCCCCATACTGCCCTCCCCATACCGCCCTCTGTGAAAGAAAAGTAAGACCTTTGTCACAACCTGGGTTGATTCCGAGCACTCCATGCGGCACTTAGCTAATCACAAGCCTTGCTTGATGATACTAAGTCAGCCTATCTCACAAACTTATAAGAAGACAAGTAGAAAGACAAAGAGAGTTTGAAAGAATGCCTTGTATTCACTATGAGAAAGCTTTACAACTCTTGGATGAATTGGAGCAAATGAGCTCCTCTCCTATTTATAGGCTCCCTAGGAGCATTCTAGAACTCTCAAAAAAATGTCATGTAGAAGCTTTCCATGGAAGCCTTCTTTACAAGCTACAAGAATGTTCTAAGATGCCTTTTAGAACTATCTATACAAATATCTAATTATATGTACAAGTGTATAGGTTCTTGACTTTTCAAAGTCCTTCTAGAATTCTCCATAGTCTTCATATGTGCTAAAGTTTGCTAGGGAGTTTTAGATCCTTCCATTAGCCTTTCTTTCTTGCATGCTCCCCTCCGGATATTTTGGAGAATTCCGTTGAGATGTGACACCTTGCTATGCAAAAATGGACAGCCTATAATTCCTTTTATTATTTTATACGGGTATTATACCTAATCTATTTAAGAATTTTTTTTAATATAAATATAAATTTTAATTGACATGTTAGAAGAGAGAATGGGAGAGAAATGAAAATGAAGGATAATAAAAAAAACTTCAAGGCAATATAAATTAAAAATAGATAATTGCTAAATAAAACTCATACATGGAGTATAAACTAAGCAAGGGATTTTATTTTCTATCACAAAAAAATCATCATTTACGATAGCAATACAAAAGGAGTGTGATAATGGCATGCATCACCTGGCATTCATAAGCTCGAGGAGCTTCATTACTTCCAGCTAAGAAGCTTCCCATCATTACAGTTGAAGCCCCAAGGACCAAAGCCTTGACAATATGTCCGGAGTTTGAAATGCCACCATCAGCAATGACAGGCACACCACTTCTTTCAGCAATAGATGAAACCTTGTAAACCGCAGTTGCCTAAGAAGTTTCAAGGAAAGGGGAAAACAAATAAATGAGTATAAATATAAGAATAGCCCCAGAAAATGGAAGAGAAGTCCCTGTCATGATCAATAGTTCTTTATGGCATTAACATCCTAAACACAAAAACAGGTAGGTATCCCAAGAAGCTGTTCCTAAGGAGAAACAGACTAATAGTTGTTTCTCCCTAAAACTTGTTGTCAATGTTTCAAGTGTTCCATACATAGTGCATGATAATAATTTATGAAAACATAGAGCATCAGCAGCTGCTTCCACAGTTAATCTTTGTCAGAAATCTTTTACTTGAAACATGCAGTTGTAGCAAGTAGGTAGCACTCGAAATTGTCTCAGCAAAAGAATAATTCCTATCAGAAGAGAAGCCCTCGATTTGAAAAATTTTAGGCATAACAGACGCGTGGGCATGGGCATATGCATCCTGAAGTTGAACAATGTTTGATATTTCATGACTCAAAGTCCACAATGCATCAATTCGTTATATATATATAGGTTAATTCCCAACCCAAACCTGTTCCACATCCCCTTTCCTCTGAGTCCGAGATGAAATAAACAACAATAATTTTAGAAAATAATGAAACATTCTGTAAGAATAGTTTTGACAATAATTCATTTTTTAAATCAATACCTGTCCTCGGCCAACAGCACAGACCTCCTGGGTGGTGCAAATGGAGCCAGAGCCCATCCCAACTCTCAATCCATCAACTCCAGTCTGAATCAAATTCTGTGCCTGGTACATGGTCACCACATTCCCACCGATGACATCCAAGTCCGGATAAGTATTCTTCACGTACTTAATCATCTCAATCTGGTAGCTTGAATTCCCTTGCGAACTATCCAACACCACTACGTTGACCCCTGCCTTCACCAAATGCTCCAATCTCTCTTTATCTGATTCTCGCGTTCCAATGGCCGCTCCCACCATGAACTTTCCATCCCTCCCCACCGACGGCATCCCCCCACTCTTCGGAAACCCCCTAATCCTGTCCACATCAGCTGCAGTCACCACATCCACTACTTGTCCTCCATCTTTCTCATTCACCAAAGGCACGAATTCCAGATTCTTTGCTGCTAAATACGCAGCAACTTGCTCGGAATCATAGTCGGATGGCGCTGAAACCGGTGATTTCACCATGTAGTCAGAAACTCTAGCCTCTTTGTCCTTCAATGCCTCCCAATCAGATATAGTGACGACGCCTAAGAGCTTGGATTTGCTGGTCCCGGACTCAGTAACAAGGATGATGCGGCAGCCAGCGGCAGGGAAATCAGCGACGGAATTGATGGAATCAGAAGGGGATAGGAAAGTCAAATAGGAGAGGAAGGGGAAGCGGTGAGACTTAGCGGAGCGTATGATGGAGGCTTGATCGGAGGGGGAGTTGTTGGAGTGGACGATGCCAAGGCCCCCGAGAGAAGCCATGGAGAGGGCCATGGAGGACTCGGTGACGGTGTCCATGGGGGAGGAGACACAGGGGATGGAGAGGTTGAGGTTGCGGGTGAGTTTGGTGGAGAGTTGGACAGAGTCAGCGGGGAAATCGATGTAGTGGGGGAGGAAGATCACGTCATCGTACGTGTACGAGTAGCCCTGCTTGAACAGCCTCTCCGCCGGATATCCATCTTCTTCTATTCCGGCCATAGATGCCGCCGGCTTTTACACTCCACAAACACGTTCAGTGAAAGAGAGCGCTAGGGTTTACTTCACGCTCTTCTAATCTATATCTATCTCTATCTCTATCTCTATCTCTTGGTCTTCTAATCTATATATATCTAGGTATGCGCCACTCCACTTTGTCGTGTTTGGAGGGAAAATTACAAATCAATGTTGGGCGCGGACGCGTGTGTATGGTAATTTGAGTGTCCCCAACCACTGCTCTATTTTCCCGCCCTTGGATTGGATTAATCTGTGGGCCCATAAAGCTACGAACAGTAATAATGGGCTCGCCGATAAGATCAGATTGGATTGGAGGAATCCGGTAATATTAGAGGATAAAAGGTTCTCCTGACGAGGAAAGTAATTCACTGGAAAACAAAAGGCAACGTGCGGATCTATAAGTTGCGGTCTAACCTTGTTTCTATTTTTTAAAAAATATCTTTTAAAAAATTTTATTTTTTTATTTTTTTTATTTTTACTGAATTTTTTTAATATTTTAAATAATTTTTTTTATTTTTTAGACATATTTAACATAAATACACTTATAAAATGGTTTTTACAATTAAAAATTAATAATACCCTAATAAAAATTATGACTAGCACAATAGATAAATATAGTTAATGAAATAAAAATAATTAAAACAAGTGTTCTAACAACTATGTCAATTACTGATTTTAGCACAATAAAAATATGAAATATAGCTACAATAATTTAAATAAAATAAAGAGATAAGGGAGAGATAGTCAAACAAATTTATAGTGGTTCGGCTTCAACTCGGCCTACGTCCACTCCTCAAGCTGCACTTGAGATTTTCCACTATGTTCTAGCTTCACGGGTGCTAGCAACCTCTTTACAAATGGAGCAATCCTCCACGGATTTTACACAGACTTTCTAAGTCAAGAACACTGAGTGTACTACACTCTTACAAGGTTGAAAAGAATGTGTTTTTGCTTTTACAGAAAGCTACAAGAATTATCACTCAAAGATAGATATAAAAATGAAACTCTAGTTTTTCTGTAAACCTCACACAAGAAAAATGGGCTTAAAGCTATACGTCTCAGTGTATAATTTTTGAAAGAGGATGTAAACAAAAATTGAAGAACACTTCTCAGAGAATTTTTTCGAGAATAGATGTGAGTGATTATAGATCAAAGAATGTTTTCTGATTTTTTGTAACTTGTTTACATTAGAGGCTTTGATATATATAATGAAAATTATAGCCGTTTATAGCTGTTGTACTTTATCATTACTAATTTGAATATCTTTCACTTGAACCTTTTGAACTATTCATTTGAATTTATAGCCGTTGTACTCCATCATTACTAATTTGAATATCTTCCACTTAAACCTTTTGAACTATTACTGTGCTGGGCTGTTTGAACCTCTGTTTTTGGGCTGTTTGAACTCCTGATTTAATCAAATATTAAATACATTCTAACAACATTTAGGATAAAGGTTTAGGTAAGAAATAATGGGGCAAAATAAATTTTGATTCTATTTTTTTCTTTCAAATAAATTAAAACATAATTAAATAAATCATCAAAATAAATAAGTCTAACAGGTATTTTGCTTTCACAACTTAGCGCACAGAGTCGAAACTTAGTGTGTGTGTGTGTGTGTGTGTGTGTGTGTAGTGTATGCACGGGCAGCGTTCTTGTCGCCCCTGAATTGTGGAGTTTGGACCTTGAACTAGAAAAGACTCATAGGAAACTTAGAACCTCTGCCTGTGTTCCTAGGCTTGATTATAGGAGATTGAATTCCATGACTAGGAAAGACCATTTTCCTCTACCATTTATTGATCAAATTCTTGAGAGGGTAGCGGGGCAGGGTTTTTATTGTTTTTTTGATGACTACTTGGGGTATAATCAAGTCCCGATGTACCTCGCTAACCAAGAAAAAACCATGTTCACTTGCCCTTTTGGCACTTTTGCTTATAGGCGCATGCCCTTTGGGTCATGTAATGCACCGGCGACTTTTCAACGATGTATGATGGCCATTTTCTCTGACATGGTGGATAAATTTTTAGAGGTTTTCATAGATGACTTCTCCGTGTTTGGGCTGTCTTTTGAGGAATATCTCCAGAACTTAACCAAAGTCCTTATTCGTTGTGTGGAGACAAACTTGATTTTGAGTTGGGAAAATAGCCATTTTATGGTTCGTGAGGGTATAGTGTTGGACACATTGTGTCCCCCTAAGGCATAGAGGTTGACAAAGCTAAGGTTGACCTCATTGTAGGCCTTCCTCCAGCCACTTCTGTGCTTTAAGTTAGGTCTTTCCTAGGGCATGTAGGTTTTTATCGTAGGTTCATCAAAGACTTTAGTAAATATCCTGTCCTTTGTGTAGTTTACTTGCTAAGGATGCACTGTTTATCTTTGATGAGGCATGTTTGAAAGCCTTTGAAACACTAAAAGTGGCCCTTACTACCACCCCAATCATAGGGATGGAAATTTAAAACCGACCCGACGGGGATCCCCGACCCCGACCCCGATTTAAACGGTTTTTTCCCGAAAAATACCCCCGACAGGGAGAAGACGGTATTTGAAAATCAATCCCCGATCTGTTTCGGGCAGGGGATGGTGATCAGTGTTCAAGCTCCGGCCCCCTGCCCGGGCCCGTCCCCGTCCCCGACCCCATCCCCGAATTTTCCCGAAGTAAAATTACTTTTATACCCTTTATATGTATATATATAATAAACCAAACCCCTTATATTATGTGCATATATATATAATATATCTGTGTTGTGTGATATTTTTATATCTCTCGCTCTCTAATCTCTCACACTTCTCTTTCTGACTCTCATCTCAACTCTCTCTTTCACTCTCACTCTCACTCTTAACTCTCTCGTTCTTCTCTATGTGTTAACTCTCTCAACTCTCGTAGTCACCGACTGGGACATCACCACCACCGTGGCCCCGACCCCCTCTCTCTCTCTCCACTTCGTCTCTCTCTATTCCTTATGGCCACCACCACCACCACCGCCCACAGAAGGTCTGTCTCTGTTACCACCACCGAACCCACCGCCACAACCGCAAAGGTGTACTCAGATCTAACAGATCTGTTCTCTCTCTCTCTCTCTCTCTCTCTCTATGATCTGATCTGTGTGTGTGAGTGTGTATGTGTGTGATCTAATCTGTGTGGTGTACTCACACTGATTATTTTTTTTTTTAAATTTAAATTTGTATTTGTTTATGATGATGAAACATAGTGATATATATTGTTTTGTTGTTCTTGTGTTAAAGCTCGGGGATTTTTCGGGGTCGGGGAAACCCGATCCCCATTAGGGGATGGGGACGGGGGGGTGATGGGTTTCCCTGCTGGGGATCAGGGGCAGGGACGAGGATTTTTCAGCCTTCGGGGATCGGAGACGAGGAGTGTAGTCCCCGGCCCGCCCTGTTGTCATTCCTACCCAATCATGAAATCACCAGATTAGTCGTTCCCATTTGAAATCATGTGTGATGCCTCGGACTATGTTGTCGGGGTTATGTTGAGCCAAAGGGTCAATAGGGCACAATATGCTATATATTATGCTAGTTGCACTCTCTCAAATGCACAATTGAATTACATTACCACCGAAAAAGAGTTGCTAGCTGTGGTCTTTGCCTTAGATAAATGTCGATCGTATCTCCTAGGCTCTAAGGTCATAGTATCATGCAGCTTTGTGGTATTTACTATCAAAGAAAAAGACCAAACCTAGGTTAATTAAATCTTTAGGAATTTGACCTAGAGATCTGAGATAAGAAAGGATCTGAGAATGTGGTAGCGAATCGCCTCTCCCGAGTCCTTGTTGAGTATACTAGTGACCCTTTAACTTTGCATGATTCTTTTTCGGACGAACAACTTCTTGTGGTGTCACGAGTGAGCCCCCCATGGTTTGCACATATCGTGAATTATTTAGCCAGTGGGAAAATTCCTCAAAATTGGTCTAAGCAAGACAAAGACCGATTCTTTTTGCAGGTCAGGTATTATTTTTAAGAGGATTCGGAGTTGTTTAAATATTGCTTCGACCAAGTGATCTGACGGTGTGTGCCAGAGAGTGAGGTGCATAGCATTCTTACATTTTTTCATCTTTCTGCATATGGTAGTCATTTTAGTGGGTATAAAACAACTGCCAAGGTTTTACAAAGCGGGTTTTATTAGCCCACCATTTTTAAAAATGCCCATCAATTTTGTAGAACTTGTTTGCGTTGTCAGCAAATGGGTTCGATATCTCGTTGTGATATGATGCCAGTGTCCCCTATTCTTGTGGTAGAGATCTTTGATGTTTGGGGGATTGATTTTATGGGCCCTTTCCCGTCGTCGTTCGGGTTTGAGTATATTCTCTTGGTAGTGGATTATATATCTAAGTGGGTGGAGGCAATAGCTACCCGATCAAACGATCATAAAGTCGTAATCAAATTCTTTCATGAAAACATTTTTAGTCATTTCGGGTTTCCTAGAACCATAATAAGTGATCAAGGTACGCATTTTTGTAACCGCTTCTTTGAGTCGGTAGTTAAGAAATACTCTATCACTTATAAAGTGGGCACCCCATACCACCCTCAAACTAGTGGCCAAGTGGAAGTCTCTAATAGGGAGGTGAAACATATAATAGAGAAAACGGTAAGGCCAGATAGGAAAGATTGGCTAAAATGCTTGATTGACGCATTACGGGCCTACCGTACAGCTTATAAAACACCCATTGAGATGTCACCATATAGGACGGTGTTTGGCAAAGCTTGCCACCTCCAGGTTGAACTTGAGCACCGAGCGTTATGGGCCATAAAGAAGTTTAACTTCGATATGGTTGTGGTTGGGCTCAATCGGAAATTGCAATTTAATGAGTTGGAGGAAATTTAAAAATTGCACATGAGAGTTTAAAAATTTTTAAACTCTAAACTAAGGAATTCCATGATAAACACATTAATAGAAAATCCTTTGAACCCGGGCAAAAAGTATGGCTTTGTAACTCAAAATTGAGACTCTTTCCGGGTAAGCTTCGATCATAATGGGATGGTCCCTTTGTGGCTGTAGAGGCATTTATTCATGGTGCCGTTGAGGTGCAAGATCCAAGGAATGGCCACACTTTCAAGGTGAATGGCTAAAGACTGAAGCCATATATAGAGGGGATTGAGAATGAGGATATGATTGAGTCCATTGCTTTGATGGACCCTTTTTACTTTGACAGAGAGATTAATGTCCTGTTCTCTTTTCTTTCTTTTTTACTCTATTATATTTTTCTTTATTCTTGTTATGCTTTATTTGACACCTAGGAGACTTTAAATCCTCTAAAGGTGTAATTCCTTTGGTGTTAGATGTGCCCGAACGGCATCTGACGGTCTGGTATAGCCACCTAACCGTGTTTGTAGTGAGTTCCTAGGAGACCAACTTAGACGGTGGAAACTAGAGTTCAAATGGCAAAGCCTAGAACGCAAAGGTTTGGAATTTCTGAGACTAGAGTTTGGTTTAAATATCCAGGGGTGTGCAAATAGCTTCAAAAATACTCCAGCTTAAACTCTGTATGGCAGCCCCATAGGTCGAGTTAGCTTTATGCGCCTCGATTCAGGATACCGAATTAACTTAGTCTGTCACCCTATTGGAGAATAAGGAAAGTTACAAACACTGTTACGAAGAAAAGTAGTTTCTGCGATTTTCGCGTGAAGATTATACCTTTGTTGAGCATTTAGTTATTTTTGAAATGCTACATTTATTTCGAATATAAAATGAAGGTAAAAATAGTTTGAAAAGTTTTTAGGTTGTGATTTGGGTTTAGTTTCTAAAAAAAATAAATAAAAATCCGCACGTGCGGCAAAAGTTTCATTTTACAATTTGGCGACTGCTTTAAAAGCAGATGTGCAGGGGTGGTGCGACACTGTCTCCATACATGCGGTAAATTCCTTGAATCACTTGCAACGCCTGCTTTACATGCAGGTGTGTGACCTGGTGTGGAAAGAAGTTGGGAAAAAAAAAAAAAGATTTCTTTGTTCAATTTTTATTTCATTTTATTATTTATTTATTTATTAATAAATAAAATAATTTTTTTAAAAAAAATAAATTTCTTTGTTCAATTTTTTTTTATTTATTTATTTAATTTTCATTTTTGAAAAAATATATATATATATTGAATATCTAACCTAGAGACCCATTTCTCCCATCACTTTCACAGATACACTCTCTCTCTACCTCTTACCTCACACACACACATTCTCTCTCTCTCTCTCTCTCTCTCTTATATAATCTTCTCCATCTCTTTCTCTTTCACTTAAACCCCATCACCATCACCACCACCACCAACTTCCTTCATTCTTCTTCCCACTATTACCAACCTTCACCCAACCTCTTCTCTATACCATTCAACCACCGGAGTCTCACCGCCGGCGCCTTATTTCCTCTTCGTTCGGCGATCTCCGGTGACCATAATTTTTCCAGCGAATCTCTGTTATTTCTCTCTGTCTTTCTTTATTTTTTTTAAGGTACACTTTCCTATTTGTTTAGATTTGTATAGTTATTCTTCCAATCTTAACTTACTGTTGAGTGTAGGAGTAGATTAACTTCTAAAGATTTATCTTCAAAAAAAAAAAAGAAGCAATAATTTAATTGGGCTCTTCTATTGATAGCAAATGAAAAGCAAAAAAATAAGCCAAAAAAGTGCATCACTTTTTCCAACCTGTCTCACTCGAATAAATACAATAAACATTTCTCACTTAACTACCGTCCCACCTCTGCCATTACACTTTACCTCCTTAACTATCATTGAATATCATCTTACCCCCTTCAACTTTAAAACCGTACATTTAGTCTAAGAGGTGAAAGTAAAGCAATTTTGATAATTAACGGGTCCAAATGTACAGTTATAAAGTTGAGGGGGGTAAAGTGTAATTAACACAAAATTTGTACACAATAAAAAACTATTGACCTGCTTCATACTGGCAGAAAATAGCATATGGGAAACAAACCATAGATGAATTAAAGAGAGAAGATATCTTCAAGGACTCTTAAAGATGGGGAATTTTTTAAATTTTTTTTTTTTTTAGGTGCTGAGGCAAAGCCTACAAAAATTCAGCTTCCATAAAATCAGAAACACGAGTTAAAAAAAATAGCACCAAATTAGTATACATTAATGTGTGCTTGGGAGGGGAAATATTGGGTACATAACCACAATACACAAACTACAAAATATAAGTACAAATTGCATAGTATTCAAGAAAGCAACAATACCACAACCACAATACACTTTTGTTTTCACAGAAAGCTACAATAATTATCTCTCAAAGATAGATATAAAAATGAAACTCTAGTTTTTCTGTAAACCTCACACAGGAAAAATGAGCTTAAAGCTATATGTCTCAGTGTATAATTTCTGAAAGATGATGTAAACAAAAATTGAAGAACACTTCTCAGAGAATTTTTCCGAGAATAGATGTGAGTGATTATAGATTAAAGAATGTTTTCTGATTTTTTGTAACTTGTTTACATTAGAGGCTTTGATATATATATAATGAAAATTATAGCCGTTTATAGCTGTTGTACTCTATCATTACTAATTTGAATATCTTTCACTTGAACCTTTTGAACTATTCATTTGAATTTATAGCCATTGTACTCCATCATTACTAATTTGAATATCTTCCACTTAAACCTTTTGAACTATTACTGTGCTGGGCTGTTTGAACCTCTATTTTTGGGCTGTTTGAACTCTTGATTTAATCAAATATTAAATACATTCTAACAACATTTAGGATAAAGGTTTAGGTAAGAAATAATGGGACAAAATAAATTTTGATTCTATTTTTTTCTTTCAAATAAATTAAAACATAATTAAATAAATCATCAAAATAAATAAGTCTAACAGGTATTTTGCTTTCACAACTTAGTGCACAGAGTCGAAACTTAGTGTGCGTGTGTGTAGTGTATGCACGGGCAGCGTTCTTGTCGCCCCTGAATTGTGGAGTTTGGACCTTGAACTAGAAAAGACTCATAGGAAACTTAGAACCTCTGCCTGTGTTCCTAGGCTTGATTATAGGAGATTGAATTCCATGACTAGGAAAGACCATTTTCCTCCACCATTTATTGATCAAATTCTTGAGAGGTTAGCGGGGCAGGGTTTTTATTGTTTTTTTGATGACTACTCGGGGTATAATCAAGTCCCGATGTATCTCGCTGACCAAGAAAAGACCATGTTCACTTGCCATTTTGGCACTTTTGCTTATAGGCGCATGCCCTTTGGGTCATGTAATGCACTGGCGACCTTTCAACGATGTATGATGGCCATTTTCTCTGACATGGTGGATAAATTTTTAGAGGTTTTCATAGATGACTTCTCCGTGTTTGGGCTGTCTTTTGAGGAATATCTCCAGAACTTAAACAAAGTCCTTATTCGTTGTGTGGAGACAAACCTGATTTTGAGTTGGGAAAAGAGCCATTTTATGGTTCGTAAGGGTATAGTGTTGGACACATTGTGTCCCTCTAAGGCATAGAGGTTGACAAAGCTAAGGTTGACCTCATTGTAGGCCTTTCTCCACCCACTTCTGTGCTTTAAGTTAGGTCTTTCCTAGGGCATGTAGGTTTTTATCGTAGGTTCATCAAAGACTTTAGTAAATATCATGTCCTTTGTGTAGTTTACTTGCTAAGGATGCACTGTTTATCTTTGATGAGGCATGTTTGAAAGCCTTTGAAACACTAAAAGTGGCCCTTACTACCACCCCAATCATAGGGATGGAAATTTAAAACCGAACCGACGGGGATCCCCGACCCCGACCCCGATTTGAACGGTTTTTCCCCGAAAAATACCCCCGACGGGGAGAAGACAGTATTTGAAAATCAATCCCCGATCTGTTTCGGGCAGGGGACGGTGATCAGTGTTCAAGCTCCGGCCCGGGCCCGTCCCCGTCCCCGACCCCATCCCCGAATTTTTCCGAAGTAAAATTACTTTTATACCCTTTATATGTATATATATAATAAACCAAACCCCTTATATTATGTGCATATATATATATAATATATCTGTGTTGTGTGATATTTTTATATCTCTCACTCTCTAATCTCTCACACTTCTCTTTCTGACTCTCATCTCAACTCTCTCTTTCACTCTCACTCTCATTCTTAACTCTCACTCTTAACTCTCTCGTTCTTTTCTGTGTGTTAACTCTCTCAACTCTCGTAGTCACCGACGAGGACATCACCACCACCGTTGGCTCCGACCCCCTCTCTCTCTCTCCACTTCGTCTCTCTCTATTCCTTATGGCCACCACCACCACCGCCCGCAGAAGGTCTGTCTCTGTTACCACCACCGAACCCACCGCCACAACCGCAAAGGTGTACTCAGATCTAACAGATCTGTTCTCTCTCTCTCTCTCTCTCTCTCTCTCTCTCTCTGTGATCTGATCTCTGTGTGTGTGTGTGTGATCTAATCTGTGTGGTGTACTCACACTGATTATTTTTTTTTTAAATTTAAATTTGTATTTGTTTATGATGATGAAACATAGTGATATATATTGTTTTGTTGTTCTTGTGTTAAAGCTCAGGGATTTTTCGGGGTCGGGGAAACCCGATCCCCGTTAGGGGATGGGGACGGGGGGGTGATGGGTTTCCCCGCTGGGGATCAGGGGCGGGGACGAGGATTTTTCAGCCTTCGGGGATCGGAGACGGGGAGTGTAGTCCCCGGCCCGCCCTGTTGTCATTCCTACCCAATCATGAAATCACCAGATTAGTCGTTCCCATTTGAAATCATGTGTGATGCCTCAGACTATGTTGTCGGGGTTATGTTGAGCCAAAGGGTCAATAGGGCACCATATGCTATATATTATGCTAGTTGCACTCTCTCAAATGCACAATTGAATTACATTACCACCGAAAAAAAGTTGCTAGCTGTGGTCTTTGCCTTAGATAAATGTCGATCGTATCTCCTAGGCTCTAAGGTCATAGTATCATGCAGCTTTGCGGTATTTACTATCAAAGAAAAAGACCAAACCTAGGTTAATTAAATGGATTTTGTTGCTTTAGGAATTTGACCTAGAGATCTGAGATAAGAAAGGATCTAAGAATGTGGTAGCGAATCGCCTCTCCCGAGTCCTTGTTGAGTATACTAGTGACCCTTTAACTTTGCATGATTCGTTTTCGGACGAACAACTTCTTGTGGTGTCACGAGTGAGCCCCCCATGGTTTGCACATATTGTGAATTATTTAGCCAGTGGGCAAATTCCTCAAAATTGGTCTAAGCAAGACAAAGACCGATTCTTTTTGCAGGTCAGGTATTATTTTTAAGAGGATTCGGAGTTGTTCAAATATTGTTCCGACCAAGTGATCTGACGGTGTGTGCCAAAGAGTGAGGTGCATAGCATTCTTACATTTTTTCATCTTTCTACATATGGTAGTCATTTTAGTGGGTATAAAACAACTGCCAAGGTTTTACAAAGTGGGTTTTATTAGCCCACCATTTTTAAAGATGCCCATCAATTTTGTAGAACTTGTTTGCGTTGTCAGCAAATGGGTTCGATATCTCGTTGTGATATGATGCCAATGTCCCCTATTCTTGTGGTAGAGATCTTTGATGTTTGGGGGATTGATTTTATGGGCCCTTTCCCATCGTCGTTCGGGTTTGAGTATATTCTCTTGGTAGTGGATTATATATCTAAATGGGTGGAGGCAATAGCTACCCGATCAAACGATCATAAAGTAGTAATCAAATTCTTTCATGAAAACATTTTTAATCATTTCGGGTTTCCTAGAACCATAATAAGTGATTAAGGTACGCATTTTTGTAACCGCTTCTTTGAGTCGGTAGTTAAGAAATACTCTATCACTCATAAAGTGGGCACCCCATACCACCCTCAAACTAGTGGCCAAGTGGAAGTCTCTAATAGGGAGGTGAAACATATAATAGAGAAAACGGTAAGGCCAGATAGGAAAGATTGGCTAAAATGCTTGATTGACGCATTACGGGCCTACCGTACAGCTCATAAAACACCCATTGAGATGTCACCATATAGGACGGTGTTTGGCAAAGCTTGCCACCTCCAGGTTGAACTTGAGCACCGAGCGTTATGGGCCATAAAGAAGTTTAACTTCGATATGGTTGTGGTTGGGCTCAATCGGAAATTGCAACTTAATGAGTTGGAGGAAATTTAAAAATTGCACATGAGAGTTTAAAATTTTTTAAAGCCTGAACTAAGGAATTTCATGATAAACACATTAATAGAAAATCCTTTGAACCCGGGCAAAAAGTATGGCTTTGTAACTCAAAATTGAGACTCTTTCCGGGTAAGCTTCGATCATAATGGGATGGTCCCTTTGTGGCTGTAGAGGCATTTATTCATGGTGTCGTTGAGGTTCAAGATCCAAGGAATGGCCACACTTTCAAGGTGAATGGCTAAAGACTGAAGCCATATATAGAGGGGATTGAGAATGAGGATATGATTGAGTCCATTGCTTTGATGGACCCTTTTTACTTTGACAGAGAGATTAATGTCCTGTTCTCTTTTCTTTCTTTTTTATTCTATTATATTTTTCTTTATTCTTGTTATGCTTTATTTGACGCCTAGGAGACTTTAAATCCTCTAAAGGTGTAATTCCTTTGGTGTTAGATGTGCTCGAACGGCATCTGACGGTCTGGTATAGCCACCTAACCGTGTTTGTAGTGAGTTCCTAGGAGACCAACTTAGACGGTGGAAACTAGAGTTCAAATGGCAAAGCCTAGAACGCAAAGGTTTGGAATTTCTGAGAGTAGAGTTTGGTTTAAATACCCAGGGGTGTGCAAATAGCTTCAAAAATACTCCAGCTTAAACTCTGTATGGCAGCCCCATAGGTCGAGTTAGCTTTATGCGCTTCGATTCTGGATACTGAATCAACTTAGTCTGTCACCCTATTGGAAAATAAGGAAAGTTACAAACACTGTTACGAAGAAAAGTAGTTTCTGTGATTTTCGCGTGAAGATTATACCTTTGTTGAGCATTTAGTTATTTTTGAAATGCTACATTTATTTCGAATATAAAATGAAGGTAAAAATAGTTTGAAAAGTTTTTAGGTTGTGATTTGGGTTTAGTTTCTAAAAAAAATAAATAAAAATCCGCACGTGCGGCAAAAGTTTCATTTTACAATTTGGCGACTGCTTTAAAAGCAGATGTGCAGGGGTGGTGCGACACTGTCTCCATACATGCGGTAAATTCCTTGAATCACTTGCAACGCCTGCTTTACATGCAGGTGTGTGACCTGGTGTGGAAAGAAGTTGGGAAAAAAAAAAAAAGATTTCTTTGTTCAATTTTTATTTCATTTTATTATTTATTTATTTATTAATAAATAAAATAATTTTTTTAAAAAAAATAAATTTCTTTGTTCAATTTTTTTTTATTTATTTATTTAATTTTCATTTTTGAAAATATATATATATATATATTGAATATCTAACCTAGAGACCCATTTCTCCCATCACTTTCACAGATACACTCTCTCTCTACCTCTTACCTCACACACACACATTCTCTCTCTCTCTCTCTCTCTCTCTTATATAATCTTCTCCATCTCTTTCTCTTTCACTTAAACCCCATCACCATCACCACCACCACCAACTTCCTTCATTCTTCTTCCCACTATTACCAACCTTCACCCAACCTCTTCTCTATACCATTCAACCACCGGAGTCTCACCGCCGGCGCCTTATTTCCTCTTCGTTCGGCGATCTCCGGTGACCATAATTTTTCCAGCGAATCTCTGTTATTTCTCTCTGTCTTTCTTTATTTTTTTTAAGGTACACTTTCCTATTTGTTTAGATTTGTATAGTTATTCTTCCAATCTTAACTTACTGTTGAGTGTAGGAGTAGATTAACTTCTAAAGATTTATCTTCAAAAAAAAAAAAGAAGCAATAATTTAATTGGGCTCTTCTATTGATAGCAAATGAAAAGCAAAAAAAAAAAAAAAAAAAAAAAAAAAAAAAAAAAAAAAAAAAAAAAAAAAAAAAAAAAACACTAATGCTTAGCCTTTCTAATTCGTTTTATTTCTTAGGTTATCTATTTATTTATTTAGTTGTTTAGTTGTTTATTTATTTTTTATTATCTCATTATTCTTTATTAGTTTAATTCATTACTTGTTAGTGTAGTTCATTTTTATTTGTTTAATCATTCAATATTAGCATAAAATGTTTATGTGTCTAGTTTATTTTATTTTATTTTATTTTAGATTTCATTTATTACACACACACACACAAAAAAAATTAATTAAAAAATTATTTATTTAGTTGTTTATTATTATTATTATTATTTATTTTATTTTGATTATTATTTATTCTATTTATTTCATTATCTCATTATTACTTGTTAGTTTAATTCATTACTTGTTAGTGTATTTCGTTTTCATTTGTTTAGTCATTAGTTTTTAAATAAAATGTTAATGTATCCAGTTTATTTTATGTATGTGTTTGCTTTTGGTGTGTGCAGAATATGAGTAAATGGCTATCCACCCGGGCTTCTAAAAAGGCCAGAGGTTCGTCCTCCTCGCCACCACCAGCGGTTGAGTTGCCACGCCTAGAGTGGGCTTCACGCCCGCTTCACAAGCTCACACAGTTCACTCTCAACTATTTTCAGAATGACTAGTCACCTCTTGGGCCGTTGAGCAACTCTGCCTCTAGCAACAGTTGGGCCTGTGTACTGTTACGATGTCCACTTATCCTCGTCTGGTATGGCTCTTCTACCAAAACATTTACGAGTAACTCATTGAGGTAAGACTGCTGTCCACTATTGATGGCACCATGTCACATCACAGAATCTATGATTACCCAAGTGTTAGGGTTCTTTTCCAAAACGGACCACCAGCCCTTCCCAGAAGTTAAGCGCCGACAACCTATACACAGCCTTATCCAAGAGTACTTCCCGGGGGCCCACGATGCCGCAAGTTACACGTGCTTACGCCGGAGCAAACTGCCTGGCCGCTTGTTATTCATTGACTCAGTGATATATAAGACTACCCTTCCACTTAGGCATAAAACTGAGCGCTACATGGAGTTTGTCCGGGTCCTACATGCTTACCAGCATGGTTATCAGGTCCCGCTTACGCACGTGATTTGGATGCATATGCGAAAATTTCTACAGGAGGTCGTTCAGTCTTAACCTGTGTAAAATCGGACTTAGCCCCTACCATTTGCTCACACTTGTCTTTGAGCTGAATGGCCTCCTAATTGATCCGACTGAGGAGATTGATACCGTTTATCCGACTTTCGGGTGGCGGGAATAGCAGCATAGCTTATTCCTGCATCTCACAACAAGTTGGTGCCCCGATTGATAAACCCATGACCCCGTCCACCAACAACCTCATCCTGCCTCCCCTATGCCTCTCCGAGGGGACCCATTATATGTGACTCGCGAGAAGTACTTACAACTTCAACACTCTGTGGATAAAGTCCACAGTACTTTTCACAATCACCACCAGATCCTTATAGGGTTGCGCATAGATTTTCAGGCGCATCGGGACTATACTCAAGCAGCTTTCGACCAGTTCAACGCTTGCCAACTCGACATTTAGAAGTCAGTTGCATTACTGCAAATTGACTTTTATACATATCGAGGGTCGAGCCAACAACGTTTTGATTAGCTCGGCGCTCTAGTTCAGGATGAAGCGTTTAAGACGCGATCATTGATCAACGCCTTATTTGCACAGCATTTCTCCCCACCGCCACCATCAGATTATCAGTAGTACTAGGTTATCTTTTTCTTTGTCTCTTTTATTTCCGTATTTACTTTTCTTTGTTTTTCTTTCTCTTTTCCAAAAAACAAAAAAAAAAAAAAGTTTTGTGTGTGTGTATGTGTTGTTATTTGCCTATCTAGATGTGTACCTACCATATCTGGTAATATTCTTTCTTTCCTATTTACTTCACATTGTAGACGTCCCCGAACGTCCTGGGAGTAAATCCCGTTTTGTTCATTGGGGCTCGCTACAGTTTGGACTAAATGTCACGGTCCTGTATCTAATCTCGCGGAGTGCAATGCAAGACCGATGAATCATCAAAGAGTCCAAATCCGGCAAATCGTTTTGAAAAACTGATTTTTAGAAAGAAGTGCCAAACATGGATTGCTTTGCCAGATACAGAGTCACCACCTAAATATTTTATTTTGGGGAAATTTAGGAAACCCTAACTCGTGCCTAAGGCCACGTGTCCGTCATCACCAAAGTTGCCTCGGCTCGGGAACTTGGGTACGATTGGGAAAGGTCACTTCGTGAGCACCCCCGCTCGCCCGATCAAAGATCGACCTCTACTAACCATGATATCGAGTTTTGAAAACATTATGTGCTCTTATTCCGGTTATTAGCCTAGAATTACTATGTGATGCACACAACATACAAGTATAGACTGGATCATTTGAGTTGGAACAAAACATTTCATGTTTGTTTATTTGGCAGATGGTTTGATGGTGCTACTCGCAAGTAGGCTAAGACGTAGATTTGTCACCCTCAAGTGGGCTTAAGAAAATATGATTTTGCCACTCTCAAGTGGGCTTAAAACTCTCAATTGTTGAATTGTTCCAATTCAATAAACCCAACCTTCACCCACAGGCATTCAGGCAGTTATATCACATAAGCAAATAGCCCTATGGTAAGCATGCTATCATGGCAGTCACTCACACGCATGTTACCGAGTACTCCAAGCCAAAGAAATAAGCTAATTAGAATTCATGCATGAATCCTAAATATACTGAAATGCCTAATGCAACACATGCAAAAATGCAACTAAGATAGACTCGGCTATTCTAAAATGGCATATGAAATGCAACAACTGATATACGTATTCAACTTGGAATTGAAATACAATGCCGTTAGTATGATGCGCTGAGCCCGGTGCATGCAAGACAGATAAATGGATGCAAACATGCGAGCATAAGTATGCTAATTGAAACGTGCCCTAAACCAACCATCATAAGCTGGTAAATAAAAGGGAGAAAGACGTGGGGTTGGAAGACATGCATCACACACACACGCACATTTATTACAACATTGCCCTCCTCGGAGGGTCTGAATGAATAGTACAGAATAAACTAGCTAATCTAAGCTAATTAAACTAATTATTACACAACATTAATTAATTAACGAATTAACTAAATAAGTAAGGAAACTAGCATGCAAATTAAACAAAATGGACTTCCTCAGCTCTATTCCGAATGATAGGGATGCATGCATGCTCAAGTCCCCTTGTCGGGAAATCCATCGCGATGCCCCGATTTGCCTCTGTTTGCAACTGGTCCTAGAACACTGTACAAAGCTCCAGAAGGCTGCTGACCAGTTTTTGTTGCTGGTTTCCGGTTTACTGCAACACAGAGCGAGAAAGGAGCATGGTAAAGTATTTTCAACATATGTGTGCATGACCACTCTCCCCGTCATTGCACAAGCTCTAAAGAGTGTAGTCCTCGATCCTCGTGCCACCAATCACACATCTCGATGCATAATGGTCGAGGAGTCAGATTGCACGACTCGATGTAAAATGAATGCACATATAAATACAACAAGGCCTAAACTCTATCATGGGTAATCCGGAGTGTCGGCGACCGAGAATCGAGGCACGTTTCGTCACTTAGAATACGAAACGTCCCTCGTTTCCCGTGTTTGGACTAAACCCTATTGCAAACATAATGCAATATACATGGCATACACAATACGACTAGCATGCAACCCTAAACGCAATGCAACCTAATCATGCTAGCATGCGAGGGATGATATGCAAACATGCAACTAGCATACACAATGCTATGAACTAAGAATGGCATACTCAATGCACATGAACTATATGGCATACGCAATGCACATACGAAGATGGACATGCACGAAGACATGAACAAGGCATACACAATGCGACGATCAAGCATACGACAGCATGGATATGGCATACATAATGCAAGATGGACTTAAACTAAAATGAAATGCAAGGTAAGCATTGAAAATCATGTTACAAAGGGTATTAAGCCAATTAAACAAGACAAACAAGGCATGCAAACGAAACCAAAAACCCAAGGCAAGCCAAGAGGCTTAAACCAAGACTAAATCAACCAAGCCTTACAAGGCTAAGAGGACTTAAAATAGGTCTAGTGCAGACCTAAACAACACCCAAGGGACACCTAGATGGCATCTAAATGGCTCAAAATCAAAAGCATGCACAATAACCGAAACATGGAGCATGCAAGACAAGCTTCCAAAGCTTCAAAGAGGTGTCCAAAGCAAGCATACAAGCATGTCAAAGGGACTGAAATTATGCTATAAATGATGCCAAATCATTAGAATAAAGCAAGTAGTGCATGCTACATACTCACACACTTGAGGCCAACAAGCCAAAATGCAAAGGGGGCCTATAATGCATGCCATGGCCGACCTAAACAACTATGGACAGACCTCTAGCATAGAAAAATAAGCACACAAGCTTCACAAAACTAGACCTAAAACATGCTCGAACAACGGTTTACAACCTAAGGCATGTTAAGGCCTAAACATGGCATTATAAGGTAGATATGCTAAGCATGCATGGTGTACCAAAACCAACACACAACAAGGTTATATCATGGCATAATAAACATGGAAAACAGCCAAGACATGATCAATACATACTCTAACATGATACTCCCTCAAGAGGCCAAAAAGGGTCCCTTTCAAGGACAACAAGGAGAGGTGATGGCCCTCCCCTTTTGGAGACTTCGAAGCACCATCTCCACCACTGAAATCCCTCAAGATTTCAGTGGTGAAGAGGCCCAAACACCAAAGTCCCGAAACTCTCTCAAAATAGCACGAAATGGGGCCTTTCAAGGCTTAAGAGGGGCCAAACACCTCCAAACCACAAAACACTCTAAACAAACTATTTAGAGGGTCTAAAAACAGAACTTTTTTGTATTATACACTAAACTCAAAAATGATTTTAAGATAGGTAAAAATACAATGCAAAAATGGGGAATAAAAGGACTAGTTTCTTACCCTTGAAGACCCCTTCAAAAATGGTGCTCCAACAGCCCTCCTTGGCTTGAATCCAACTCCAAAACACCAAAATCAGCCTCTTAGAACCTCAGTAGCTAAGTGAAGGTGAAACACTATGTGTTTGTGTGCAATAGTAAGACACAAACACACTTTAACACACACAAGAGGGAGATATAGAGATAGAATGTGTATGGATTCTAACCCTAGAACTCAAAACCCTAAAAATGGCTGTCTAAAAATATTCTAAGTCTCTCAAGTCTCTAACCCTAAAGCCAAGAGACAAGGCTCTCTCTTATAGAGCTTCTTGTCTTGTAAAGCTTACAAGACAAGCTTCCAAGAGGTAAAAGAGAGAGATCCCTCCATACAACGTGTATGGAGGGGAGCTAAATGCAAGCCAGCTGTGATAAAATATCTGCAAAAGCAGATGCACAGTAGTCGGACCGGCCAAAGATGCCATTTTGGCAAAAGTGAGGGCCGACCGGCAACAAAGAATGCCGACCGGCAATAAACATTGCCAATGGCAGCAAAACCAGCCGTGGCCTCTGCCATGGCCAGTGGTGTGGGGGGATGCTCACAAGGCATTCCCTACCTCTCCAAAGGCAAAAACACAAGTGTTTGGTGCGAAACCAGACACAAACAGTCGAGTTCTCGAGATCTTGAGGCAAGGCGCGTAGCCGAGACCTCGCGGGAACTCCAAACGAACACAAACAAGGGTAATCACCAAAGTGTTCCAATGGTGACGTCCAAGTCTGAGGACCGGTCAAAAATGGGGTGTCTACAGTCCCCTCTTTGACAGAACTCGAAAGTCAAAAACGATGACGGAGTGAATGTCAAAGCCCAGAGACGACCCATTTTTGACAAGGCGAAAGACTCAACAAAGCATGCAAGACAAACAAGGTATGCAGCCCGAGGCAGGGGCAAAATGCAAGACAATGCACAAAGCGAGCATAACTTATGATCATGCAAAGAAAGGCTGTAAGAAGCATACATGCGACAGACTTAAGCTAGCATTACACCAAACTACACTACAATGCAGAAAGGATGTAAAGAAGAAATGCAATTCTCAATAAGTCTCACTCGGAGGATACAATACCTGTGCGGGTTCGTCTGGTTGCACCAGCCTCAAATGAATCCAACATACAAATACGTGCCTGCAAAAAAAACAACTCAACAGGTACACATTCGTTACATACATGCATTGGACAAAGCAAAAATGGATCGAAATATATCAAAATACAACAA
>NW_021026474.1:566008-586630 GCF_004153795.1 Camellia sinensis
TCCAAGGCAAAACATAAGTGTTCGGTGTGAAACCAGACACTAAACGGTCGAGTTCGGGGATCCTGAGGCAAGGGCGCGTAGCCGAGACCTCCGGGAACTCCAAACGAACACAAACAAGGGTAATCACCAAGTGTTCCAATGGTGACGTCCAAGTCTTGAGGACGGTCAAAAATGGGGTGTCTACAGTTGCCCCTCTTTGACAGAACTCGAAAGTCATAACAATGACGGGAGTGAATGTCAAAGCCCAGAGACGACCCATTTTTGACAAGGCCGAAGACTTAGACAAACACGCGAGATGAACAAGGTATGCCCCCGAAGGCAGGGGGCAAAATGCAAGACAATGCACGAAGCTGAGCATAACTTATGATCATGCAAAGAAAGCCGTAATGAAGCATACATGCGTCAATTTTAAGCTAGCATACACCAAACTACACTACAATGCAGAAAGGATGTAAGAGAATTATGCAATTCTCAATACGTCTCACTCGGAGGATACAATACCTGTGCGGTTCGTCTGGTTGCACCAGCCTCAAATGAACCATACATACAATATCGTGCCTGCAAAAAAAACAACTCAACAGGTACAATGTCGTTAGCAACATGCATGACAATGCAAAAATGGATGCGAAATGATATGCAATATATACAAAACAATGTATAAATAATATAAATGAAGATACAATGTAATTGAAACGATGCAAACTATATGCAAAGCAATTGAATCATGATCCAATCGCGAGTGGTTCGAAACCACACCTATGTCAAATAGATTGATGGAGGTAACAAGTCTGTCTACCATAGAACGGTCAACTGAACTATGAGCAACGTAGACAGACACAAGAAAGTATTGGGGAGGGAATTGACACGAGTGGGGAAACGACCCGCTGGAGAAAGAACAATGATCCTAATGTTGGATGCAATAATTACACTACAATGTAACATATATATATGGATATGCTGGAGAGGTGGCAATGGATATGGCACGCGGGCCAAACCAAATCTTGCCTAGGTAAGGCATGTACACATACAAGCCACGTCTAACATAGAACGGTCCACTGAACTATGTTTCGACACGAGAAGTATGGGCACATACCAGACCAAGCTCAACATGGAAAGGCGCGAGCCATAGGCAGAGGTGATGCAATGAATGCATGCAATCTACAATGCAATATCTACAAATATGCAACGGAATGGATATTTACAAACATGCAATGATGCATGACAATGCAACTATTTATTATGATGCGTGACAATGCATGCGATCTACAATGCAATATGCATTATATTCTAATGATGCATGACAATGCAATTACATATTTTGTTTTGTTTTTGTAATGCAAATGATGCATGAAATGCATGGAATGCGCGATAACACGCGGCTTTAAGATGCATGATAACGCAGCTTATCAAAAGTCGTTCGGGCACGACAAACACCGAAGGACTTGCACCTTCAGAGGATTTAGGGTCTCCTAGACCGTGGAGATTGCACAAGAAATGCATAACAATGCAAGTGAACTACACACATCAATGTGCCGAAGGTTTCGCACCTTCCAAGGAATTAAGGTCTCCTAGACCGTGTGAATACCTGTGCGGTTCGTCTGGTCGCTCCAGCCTCAAATGAACCGTACATACAATATCGTGCCTGAAAAGAAAACAAACTTAACAGGTACAATGTCGTTAGCAACATGCATGACAATGCAAATGAAAGCAAGACAACGCAGGTCACAAGGAATGTAAGACAATGCAAATGAGGCACGCATGCTAGTGCAAATGACGACACACATGCCAATGAAAATGTGACACATATGCCAATGGAAATGAGGCACACATGCCGATGAAGAAGATGGGGTACACCTACCAATGACACACATGCCAACGAAAATGTGACACGCATGCCGATGAAGATGGGGCACACATGCCAATGGGAATGAGACACGCGTGCCAATGAAAATGAGGCAGACGTGCCGATGAAAATGAGGCACACGTGCCGATGAAAATGAGGCACACGTGCCGATGTAAGATGATACAAATGAGACACGCGTGCCTCATAAGATGCAAAATGATACAAATGAGACACGTATGCCTCATAAGATGCAAAATAATACAAATGAGACACGCATGCCTCATAAGATGCAAAATGATGCAAGTGTGACACGCATGCCACACAGAATGTAAAATGATACAAATGAGACACGCATGCCTCACAAGATGCAAAATGATACAAATGAGACACGCATGCCTCATAAGATGCAAAATGATGCAAGTGTGACACGCATGTCACACAGAATGTAAAATGATACAAATGAGACACGCATGCCTCACAAGATGCAAAATGATACAAATGAGACACGCATGCCTCATAAGATGCAAAATAATACAAATGAGACACGCATGCCTCATAAGATGCAAAATGATGCAAGTGTGACACGTATGCCACACAGAATGTAAAATGATACAAATGAGACACGCATGCCTCACAAGATGCAAAATGATACAAATGAGATACGCATGCCTCATAAGATGCAGAATGATACAAATGAGACACGCATGCCTCATAAGATGCAGAATGATACAAATGAGACATGCATGCCTCATAAGATGTAGAATGATACAAATGAGACACACATGCCTCATAAGATGCAAAATGATGCAAGTGTGATACGCATGCCACACGGAATGTAAAATGATACAAATGAGACACGCATGCCTCATAAGATGCAAAATGATGCAAGTGTGACATGCATGCCACACGGAATGTAAAATGATGCGAACGGACTTAAATGCGTAACAACGCACGTGTTTCAGAATGCATGACAATGCATGGTAAGGGAATGCACGGCAACGCGAACGATGCGTGAGGCAACGTATGTATTGAAATACATGACAATGCTTGTAATAAAAATGCAATGACAATGCATGAGAGATGTGCATGACAATGCGAAGGGGTGCGTGTTATAACGCATGTAGTATGTGCATGATAATGCAACTGTGAGGCGCATGATAGCGCGATGTAATGCACCGAAATAGTGCGATGAACGTGTGCAACGCACATGGGGTAACTTTTGGATCTTGCGAAAGGCAAAAAGGATACCAAAGGATACAACATTGTATGAGTTGGAGTGCTACGCACAGAAGACGCGGTCCGAGGTCAAAACGGAGGCCGGTCGAGCGTCGGAGATACACTTTCTTGCACTTTATTGAGCTATGAAGACCAAAAACTACTCATATGGCCTAAACAAGGTTGTGGGAACACCACCGGCCGGGAGGGGAAGCCACCGGCTGTCCACCGGCTGCAAAATAATTTAATCAGCACAATATTCTGCCGGCCGGCAGAAAATGTTGCCGACCGGCAAAAAGTTCCTGAGTCGAGGCAGATTCGACATTTCACCATGGGTGTTTTAAAATAGGGTTTCTAAACCCTATTTCTCACTTCCTCCTTCGCCGAAAATCCACACCCTCTCTCTCTAGAGTGTTTTCCTCTCCTCTTTTCTCCGTTTCTTCGCGTTCTACGCCCGTTTCGTCGTCGGATTCATGATTTTCTTCGCGTTTCGGACATTTTCAACCGAACAAATCTTTGTTTCGGTGCCTCTTTTGCTGTTCCCACCTTTTTTGGGGTTTGTTCTCATCGCTTTCCTCTTGATTTCCGTACCCTTTTCACATCTCGACCTTTTCGGCCATTTTCGACCTTCTCGGGAGTTGACTTTTCGGTTGACTTTCCATATTCTAGCCCAGTTTTCCTTCCTCCGGCTATTTTCTCATCATTCTTGACATGGCGGATGACATTCCACGCGGTGGGACTCCCCCGGATCACAAGATGGATCTCGGGGTCGAGCTCCTACCTTTGAGCGAGCGCCCGTTCGACCCGGCGACCTACCGGCCGGCGATTCATGTTCTGCCCCCTGACGGACTTCGCCAGTTTCGGAGCTTCGAGATGCACGTGCCACCCGAGCTATTACTGCGTGAGCCTACCTCCCATCTGTCCTTCGACGCTTCCGAGGTAACTCTCTTTTCTCTGTTTTACTTTCTACAATGTAGGATACAAAACTGTCGTAGCTAGTTGTGCTCTTTAACTGCTTTAGCTCAGATACCCTGTATACTGTAGTTGATTGTAAACATACGTGCAGCTGATATCTGCTTGAGACTGACACATGCACACACACTGCACTAGCCCTGAATCGCCCAAACACACAGCGCACATTGTATTTCACTGCATACACACTGGTACCCAATATTTACTTGAGTCTGGAAACACGCACACATGCTACACTGTACTGAACCACCCGAACACGCTGACGCATCACACGTTGTAGTTCACTGTAAGCACACCGGCACCCGGTATTTGCTTGAGTCTGTAAATATGCACACATGCTATATCTGCCCTGAACCACCCGAACATGCTGACGCATCACACGTTGTAGTTCACTGTAAGCACACCGGCACCCGGTATTTGCTTGAGTCTGTTAAACTTGCACACACGCTACATCTGTTCTGAACCACCCGAACATGCTGACGCATCACATGTTGTAGTTCACTGTAAGCACACCGGCACCCGGTATTTGCTTGAGTCTGTTAAACTTGCACACACGCTACATCTGTTCTGAACCACCCAAACACGCTGACGCATCACACGTTGTAGTTCACTATAAGCACACCGGCACCCGGTATTTGCTTGAATCTGTTAAACTTGCACACATGCTACATCTATATGCTTCTTAGAACTGCATTTTGAATGTTGCCTTGCAATTGTTGTTTTTGATTATAGGGGGATTCCCATACCATCCGCGGGTATGGGAACACCGGCGCTCGGGACTGGTATGCCGAGCTTCCCGACGCGGTCCGTCGCATAGTGGACCAGGCGGGCTTCGGCGTATTCTGCAGAGGACTCTCCAGGCTCACTACATGCAGACCTTTGCTCGCCGCTCTGGTGGAGAGATGGTGGGACACCACCGATTCATTCCATTTCTCTACAGCAGGGGACATGACGATGACCCCTTACGATTTCTCGATGCTCACAGGTATCGGGATAGGGGGTGATCCGATCCCCTTTGATACTGACATGGACGAGTGGACTGCCGCGCAGATCTATCTGCTTGGTGAGGTGCCACCTCTCGCCCGTCCAGGCTACGTCCGATATTCCTGGTTCGAGGTGCAGTTCAGGGTCCAACCCACCCTTGTTGATGCAGCCCCGATGACTCCGGAGGCCGTGGAGAGATACGCACGCGGCTTCCTCATGTTCTTGTTTGGGACGACCATTTTCGCCGACCAGGCGAACACCGTGCCTCTCTGCCTGCTCAGCGCACTGGTGGACGTCCGAGACATCTTGCATTACGACTGGGGTGGCGCCGCTCTGGCCACTCTCTACGGATATATGAGCTCAGCTTCCCACGGCAGCGGACAGTTGCTCGGGGGCTACTGGCGGGCCTGGGAGGTACGTTTCTTCTCCGTTTTTCATTTCTGCTTTTCTATCTTTTCTATGCTCTGTACACTGCACATACTGTAGTCCGCTTCATACTTGCTGTATATTGTACACACGGCACACACATACTCTGCTTTACACTGACTGTACACTGCTCACACTGCACCCTCTGCACAATACACTGCACAACACATGGCTCTGCCATTTCTGCTTTTACTCTATATTCTGCTTTATCTGATAATCATATTGATGTTTTCTCTGCAGTTGTGGGTTTACGCCTACTTTCCTAGGTTCGCACCCGTACCGGTCACGGAGACCCCTCTGGTCGTCCCTTTTTCGCGTCGCTTTGACGGGAGATGCACCCGGAGGCCGTGAGAGACTTTCAGCTTCTTCCGCCGCTTCTTCGACACCATCACCCCCGCAGAGGTATGTTTTACTTGCAGTTTATTACTGAACAAGGTATATAAAATATTGCAACAAAAGAAAAAAAGCAACTTGACAGAATACTAATTGTTTGCAATCAATGCGACTTGAGTTTTTACTTTCTTGACACCAAAATAAATTTTCAAGGAAAAATAAATCCAAGTCAGCATGAAAAACAGATTAATGCAGATGAAACAAAGGCAGAGCATCTTAGTTGTAGAAAGCCACGAGAATAATCATAATGCAGGACATTTCATCTTTGATGAGAAAGTGCGGAGTGTTAGGGCGACCTACCAGATCCCCTTTGCTCCTCCCCCGGCTGGTCATGAGTTAGCCGGTATCCCCGACTTGCCTCCGGTATGTATTACTTCATTTTGCATCTTGCATTGGCATTTCATTTCAGTTTGTTTGATATTCCACGGAATACTGATATACCTTGTACTTTTGCAGGCGTCCTCCGAGTACACCCGACAGTCCGTGGAGTTGAATGCCTCCATGATGGGGATGCTACAGCGGACCTTTGACCTCCTGGCCCTCTACAGTATTCCGGTATGCTCTTCTGATCACGGCCTCAAATTACTCACAAGCTGATTCACGTAATCTGATGCACGACACAACGCCTGACGCACTAATTCTCATAGCATCTGATATACTGCATATACTGCATTTATACACTGTACTCTGCACTGACAAACTGCTCACGGCATTCGCACACTATACTCATACACTGCGTCATCCTACACTGATAAACTGTCCATGGCATTCACACACTGTACTTATATACTGCATTCTGCACTGATAAACTGTCCACAATATACTGATGCATTTGCCTTTTGTGCTTTTCAGCCTCCCCTCCAGATTCCTCTGGTGGGTGGTGCTCCAACTGGATCCTCTATTCCTGCTCGAGGAGGGCGTGGAGACGCTGTACGTCCCCGTACCAGGGGGCGTGTTCATGTCGGGAGTAGCTCTCGGGCTCCAGTCCCTGTTGATGATGATGAGGAGGAGTCGGAGGCGGAGGCGGAGTCATCGGAGGAGGAGACCGGAGGCGGCACTAGCTCGGGCTCTGACGACGATGCTGATGATGCTCCTGGACCTTCGTCCAGGAAGAGGACTAGGACAGACCGATAGCCCTCAGAGTCGCTCGATATGGATATAGATTTTTGTTGTTTTTCTTTTTTTGTACTTTTCCCTTTTGTTGATAGTCAGGATACTTTGTACTGCCACAGGCAACTTTTTGTTTTCCTCAAAACTTTATACTTAAAAAAGATTATGAAATGAACAAACTTTTTGTTTAAAAAAAGTGTTACATTTTTTCTTTTTTCACTGCATTGCATCATGTTACACCTTAATGTAAATGAAATTGATCTGTGGTCTGAATGTTGAACATTTGCATTGTAATAACAAGGTAACCAAACCAAGTAACAACAAAGCAACCCATACAAACCACTGCTTAACCTGAACACACGGTCCATACTCTGCTGAGGATTAATCTGCATACAGCCCATAACCCAGCACTTGGTTTATTCTGCACACAACAAACTTTAAACACAACAGCCCAATCTGACAAGACGACCTTCAATGGTGAAACCGGCTAGGGTTGAAGCACGCTCAAATATAGAGAATGGCACAGCATTCTGAGTATAAACGATTTTTGAAATTAAATAAGGGTTTTTCAAACCGAGGTATCGAGCCTACAACTAAACACAGCGGGGAGGACTCAAACAAAGGTACACGACCTAAACACAACGAGACATGCTCGGAAGAAACCTAAAGCAAAGGTTGAGGTAAACAAAATAAGAGATACGACACGCAGACGCATTAACGGAGACAGAGGACCTCAAATCACGAGGATGGGTATTGTTTCCCACCCCCTTCTCATTTGTGATTCTCACATCACTCTGGCACTCAAGCTCGGATTTTCTCTCAAAACCCTTTTCCTCACTTTTCTCTCAACTCACACCTCTCTATTCTTCATTCCCTCATCTTTCGTCCCTCTCCAGGGTGATTGATGGATAAATAGAAAGGTATGGGTTCATGCTCAACACCGTTAGCTCACGGCTATTTTTTCTGGCGGGTAGAGTGCCCTTCTGGCAAGTATGTTGACGACGAGGGGGAGACAGGACTCCTAGCTCAACTGTGCCCTTAGTTCATCACTTTGACCATTTTTTCGTTTTGGTTTTCTACTAAAACAGTTTTGATCAAAATGAGAGTCGGATTAACGTACTTGTTCGATTTTTGATTTGAAAGCCATGCAAGTCAGGCTGTGAGCACTGAAAATTTTTCTTTTTGGGTCCAAGAAAATGGTCCAGTTTCGGAAAATGGAATAGTTTTCGAGAAAATAGTCAACCTTAGTAAAAATTTTCAAAAACTATTTTGCAAACAGTCAATGCTCAACGAGCATGGAACTTACTCTTTGAGATGCGCAACCTTGGATCGGAGGCAATGAAAAATTGCCCCTGGCTTAAAAGGGGTGGATGGCAACGAAAAGTTGCCCCTGGCTTGAATGGCGGCTCACGACGACTCGTGACAACGGAAAGTTGCCCCTTGTTTGGATGGTGTCGCAGCAGTCCGCAAACAGTCTTCATTGGCGGTGGTCGAGCTCTTGGACACAAAGATGACGAAGACGGTCACAACAAATATATGGACACAGTCGCCTTGGAGGGTGTTGGCGACTGGACTTTGGGATGAAATTGAAACCATTGCATGGACTGAGACGCTATGAAAGCGTTGGGGGCTGGACTTCATGATGAAGTTGCCTACGTATCCCAAATATGGGAATCAAGCCTTACGTAGTTCCGGTTAAGGTACACTCGGGTATTTTAACCTTCACTTTTCAGGCTCTAACTTTTGCCAAGGCACCCGATGCGGGTTTTCGACCTTGCGAGCTTCTTTTTATTCATTTTCTTTTGTTCATTTCTTTCTTTTTCATTCTTTTTTCATTCTTTTCGCATTTTCTTTTCTTTTCTGTCTTTTTTGTATTTTTGCTTCTTTTTTGTATTTTTCTCTTGCTCTAACTTTTGCCTGGGTCGCCCTTCCAGGTTTTCGGCCCAGCGAGCCTCTCAAAGGGTAAAAGTGTAACAAGTCCATGCCAAATGGTTTTTGAAGTTGAAGCCTCTCTGTGTCTGGGAGAACGGCTGTTGCACTGATTTGCGGAAGAATCCATCATGGTTGCTCCACGAGCTTCTTTCTGGTGAGATCTGATCTTTTGATTCGGTCTTGGTGCCTCTTGTTCGAGGGCTGCTTTTGATCTGACCATACAGACCTTGCATGACGTTTGACCGTTGAACTTTCTGAACGGGTTCGAGGTTCGAAACGGACGGGTTGAATCTTGAGGCTGAGAGCGATCCTAGGCTGCACAATCTCAAGAGCGATTCCACACAAGTCTTCACAGGGCCGCGTAAAACATTTGTTTTTGAAAGTTTTTAAAAAAGCGCCAAATTGCTCGCGCCGAAGATAGTGTGGGACCAATCTGGATCAAGCCAGGATCCTCCTCAGTGCTCACGCCGACAAGCATGATTTCATTCATTAAAAGGCTTAGCACGCCTCTCTTTCTCTCAAAATGATCAAAATTTCCGCAGTGTTCAAAAAGAGTTTTTTGAAAAACTTAGGTTAATGCAATGAGTTTGGCGCGCAGGAGAGCAGGCGAGATGTACTGTCAGCCCAATCAAATCCTCTGGCACAACTAACTTATACTGAAAGCAAGCATGAAAGTGAGATAGCAACAGCTGTTTCATTCAGATTTTTTGGTATAACTGGCCCCTCAGCAGAAACAGACTCAAAAACAAAAAACAGGTAATTACAAGACAAAACGGTGTTCGGGGCAACAACCCCAGAATCACCTGGTATTCTATTCAAAGGGGACTGACTCGCTACAACAAGACAGACCCTTAAGCAAAAAGACTGACTCAAGACAAAGAGACAGACTCAAAACAAAAGACTGACTCGATACCCAGGCCAGAATTTACAAAGTTAGCGTTCACAGCCGCTCAAAAATGCGTGCCAGACGCCACATTCAAAATATATCAGATGCCGCCCGCAGGTGGTTCACCTTTCTGATTACATACTTGCAGTATCTGTGTCCTCAAAATCCAATAACTGGGTGGTAACGGACTTGGCTGAGGTGGGCAGGAGGATAACCTCGTTGTCAATCAAATTTTGCACCTCATGGCGGAGGCGGAAGCAATTGTCGGTGGCATGGCCTGTCTGCTGGTGGTATGCGCAGTACTAAGCAGCATCATGCGTAGCGGGGAGATTCTTCGGGAGAGGACGAGGCTCCAAGGGTTTAAGGTGCCCCCTCTCGGCAAGGATCTGAAGTGCCTTGGACAGAGGCATGTAGAGAGCATGAAAGGTCCTGCGCCCCCGGGGCAGGTACTTTGGAGTCTGAGCGCTCTTACTAGTCGCACAAGCGAAAGGGTCGGCAGGCGCCACCTTAGCTTTCTAATCTTTCCCGGGTGCAGGGGCGGGAATAGGAGGAACTGTTCTGGCATGACGGGGCCTATCCCGATTCTCTGACTGGCTTGAACTACCCTCAGGTGGAGTGGGGAAAGCATCCTCCACAGTTTTTGCCACAACTGCGGATATGTGTTGCTTGTTCATCCCCCCGGCTTTCAAAGCCTCGACTGCCCACAGCAGTTGTTCAATGGGATCGGCATCTGCCTTCATTTTGTCTTTTCCTCTGGCCTCAGCCTGATCGAGGGTTTGAGTTGATGTTGATATGTCATTGCCATAGTTGGAGGCCATCTCCGGTTGGCTAAGTTCGATCACAATTCGCCCCAACAATGGGGGCTCCTGGGGTACAAAACTCCCGGCATATGGTGCCGCTGGAGGTGAAACTGACATTCCGTAGGCAAGATCCGCCATAGACCTCTGGAGATCACCTATCATTCCCATTAGTTCAAATGTAGTAGGCTTGCGAGCCTGGTATAGCTGGGGGGCCCAAACCGGGTGCGCAACAGGCGACCTGGGTGGATGTGACACATCAATGTTGGCCTCACTTTACAGAGTGATCCCTTGATCTAATGCAGCTGTCATAACCACGATCTCTTCTGAATTCTGCGTCATCATAAGTCCTGCCTCAGCAAAGGGAACACTGGCTATTCTGTACCAGCTGTCCGAACTGAAAGAGACAACAAACAGCATTTCAGCCCAAACAGATCAAACATGGATGTAGCTGAACAATTGTACTCTACTGCTGATCACTGTTCCCAGAAATCACTGTCCCAAAAACTGAACCTGATGCCCGCAGATAACTGGTTTCTCAACAACACTGATACTGGTGTCCTCAGGTCTGATACTCAAACTTGCAAACTGATATGTACTTTCCCTATAGAGAAACACTCTAAAAGCACATAGCAAGTAAAGAGAGCCAAAACACCCCTATGTTGGGGTAGGGTTTCCCTGTCCTATTTTGTCAGGAGCTAGGGTTTCACTAAGCACACAGCGGCTTCAAACAACCTATAAACGGGTAAGCAACCTGTCCTAGTTTGGAATGGTCACTATGGACCCGAATATGCACTAGGTCGAATGGTCGAAAAGGGTGCCCCGGTAAAACCGGGGTTTGTGTTCCCATACTGTCAGAGCCCATAACCGGTCAGCCTTATGGTCATGCCTTGACAAGACAAGCCTCCGGCAAACCGTTCAGGAATGGCAGATGGCAAACACTGTGTTCTAGGCGCACCAATGCACATGCAATGCAAAGAGACACATAAAGCAGGCGAGATGTGCTGTCAGCCCATTCAAATCCTCTGGCACAACTAACTCACACTGAAAGCAAGCATGAAAATGAGATAACCACAGCTATTTCATCAGATTTGTTGGTGTAACTGGCCCCTCGGTAGAAACAGACTCAAAAAACGAGAGGATACACACACACAAAAAAAAAATTCAATTAAACAAATTTATTTATGGTTACCACTTGTTTACCTTAAAAATTCTATCTATTATTATTCAATTTCTATTTTGATTATTATTTATATCTATTATCTTCATTATATGCAATTATTCTTGTTAGTCTTAATTCATTCAGCTTGTTAGTGCTTTCTCGTTTTCATTGTTTAGTCATGTAGCTTTTAAATAATGTTAATGTATCCCAGTTTCATTTTATGATATGTGTTTGCTCCTTTGGTGTGTGGCAGCAAATGAGTAAATGCTTATCCACTCGGCCCTTTAAAAGGCCGAGGTTCGTCCTCCCTCGCCACCAACCAGCGGCTTGACGTTGCCAAACGCCTAGAGTGGCCGCTTCACGCCCCGCCCTCAACAGCTCCACCAGTTACTCATCAACACCTATTTTCAGAATGACAGTCCCTCCTTGGGCGTTGAGCGCAACTTTGCTCTGGCAAAAGTTGGGCTGTGTTACGTTACGATGTCGCACTTATCCTCCGTTCTCGGTTCGCGCCCTCCTTCTACCAAAAACTTACCCGAGTAAACTCATTGAGGTAAGACTGCTGTCCGCACTTATTGATGGCACCCATGTCAGCATCACAAGAATCTATGATTACCAGTGTTAGGGTTCTTTCTTCCAAAACGGACCACCACATCCGCCTTTCCCCAAACAGTTAAGCGCCCGACACCCACTACACACGCTTATCCAAGAGTACTTCCCGGGGGCTCCACGATGCCCTCGACAGTTACACGTGCTTCGCGCTACCGAGAAACTGCCTAGCCCGCCTGTTATCTCATCCTGACCTCCTCAGTGATATACTACAGACTGCCCCTCCCACTTCAGCGCATAACAACTCAAAGCGCTACCCTACACTGGAGTTTGTCCGGGTCCTACATGCTTACCAACATGGTCCTATCCAAGAGTCCCCCGCTTACCGCACCGTGATTCTGGATCGCCATATGCGCACAAATTTTACAGGACGTCGTCTCAGTCTTCACCTGTGTACCCAGACTTAGCCCCCTACCATCTTGCTCACCTTGTCTTGAGCTGAATGGCCTCCAATTGATTCCGACTGAGCGAGATTTTTTTTTTTTTTTTTCTGACATACAGTTTCATCCACCGACTTTCGGGTGGCGGGAATAGCAGCAATAGCTTATTACCTCGCCATCCTCAGCAACACAGTTTGGCTGTCCCGATTGAATAACGCCCATGACCCCGTCACCCCACCACACCTCATCCTGCCTCCCCTAGCCCTCTCCGAGGCCGACGCATTATATATGATTCGCCGAGGAGTAACCTTACAACTTCAAAACACCTCTGTGGATACAAGTCCCAGCAGTATTTTCTCAGCATCACCACCAAGAATCCTTATAGGGTTGCCGCCATCAGATTTTCCAGGCGCATCGGGGACTATCATCTCAGGCAGCTTTCGACGCCAGCTTCAACCGCCTGCCAACCCTTCGACTTCAGCAACGTCAGCTTGCATTACTCCCCGCAAATTGACTTTTAATACATATCGAGGGGTCGAGCAACAACGTTTTGATTAGGCTCAGCGCTCTAACGTTCAGGAATGAAGCGTTTTAAGACGCGATCCATCTGATCCAACGCCTTCATTCCTGCCAGGCCATTCTCTCCTACCCGCCACCCCATCGATTCTCAGTAAGTACTCCAGGTTAATCCTTTTCTCTTTGTCTCTGTTTATTTCTGTCACTTTACCTCCTTTCTTTGTTTTTCTTTCTCTTTTCCAAAAAAACAAAAAAAAAAAAAACGTTTCTGTGTGTGTGCTTATGTGTTGTCTCATTTGCCTACCCCTAGATTGCCTCTACCCCCTAACCATATTCTGGTTATATTCTTCTTCTTTCCTATTTCTTACCTCTCACATTGTAGACCGTCCCAAAACGTCCCGGGAGGCGAATCCCCACGCGTTTCTGTTGCATCCTGGGCTGTAACAGTTTTGGACTAAATGTCCACGGTATCCGTATCTAAATCCTCGCGGAGTGCACTGCAAGACCGATGATCATCCAAAGACGAATAATAGGCAAAAATCCGTCCACTCTTGAAAAACAACTAGACTTTTTCCAGCAAACGAAGTCCAAACATGGATCAGCTTCTGCCAGATACACGAGTCGCCCACCCCCTAAATATTCTCTATTTTGGGAACAGTTAGCGAAACACTCCTGAACATCCGTGCCTAAGGCCACGTGTCCGTCCATTCACAAAAGTTGCCTCTCTGGCAATCGGGAACTATGGGTCGATTCCCGAGAGAACGGTCATCACTTTCGTCGAGCACCCCCCGCTCGCAACCCGATCAACAGATCGACCCTCCTACTAACCCTCGATATCGAGTTTTGGAAAACATTCATGTGTCTTTCATTCCGGTTATTAGCTGTAGACACCCCCATTTTTTTTGACCCGACCTTAAGACTCACACGCTCACCCCTCCGATTGAGCGCTTGGTGATGTTGACTACACTGTGCTCCCGTGTCAGAAGTTTCACGACGTTGGCACCGCCGTGAGCCGCCCGCCCTCCGGACTCCCGAAACCCTCTTTTGGCTGCTCTGTCTCGGTTTGCCCGAACCACGCTGTTTTCCCCTCTGTTTCTTTTCCTGAGGGGACGGGAACGCAGGTTCCTGTAGCAACCATCTCTCCTCACGTCGGCCCGTAGGCCTACATTTGGTGCCGTCAGGCCCATTTTCTGCATTTCGGAGTCCGGTTCCCGGTTTTCTCGGGATCGTTGGCCGTGTGCCTCGGTTCGCGGACCCGCTTAACCTCCTCCCTATTCGCTCCGGTTTTTTGGCCATACTTCACTATTTCTCCTCTCTTTTAAGGGCCACTGGGCGGCTGAGCCAACCCACTTCGTGGCCGACATTTTGCCAACTTTCGGTGCTTAAACAGCCCATCTTTTGGGACTGAACTGCCGCGTTTTTGGTCCCCGAGCTTTCCGTTTTGCAACGGTTTTCGTTCTTTTTGGCAGGTAAACTGTTTTCATTCAACCGGGAGGTCACTGGAAGGTGGGAGGCCAGCTAAATTGTTTGCCGCAAACAGTTATCACATCTCCGACGCTCTGGCGCCCGTTTTCGCACTTAGCCGGGCTAATTTGTTGACACCTTGTGGCCCATTTTCTCGCCAAACTTTTTGAACCACTATTTGTGATGTACACCATGGGGGACCCTAAAAGTTGGTGGCCGGCCATTTATCGTTACTCTGACCCTTTTGACCCCTCTTTCCGGGTCTACATGTTTGAACACTTGGGCCCATTTTTCCTCGACATTTGACCCACATATTTGTGATCGTACAACATGGCGAGCGACCTAAAGTTGGTGGCCGCCATGCTAATTCCACCTGACCCTTTTGAACCCTCTTTCCGAGCTATGTCTGCAACCCCTTCGGACCCTCTTTCTGGAACTTTTAACCAAGGGTTGCTCGTTCGTACAACACCAGACTAGGAGGACACCACTCAGCTTGGTGGCCGGCCACCTAAATCTGATTGAAACGCCTTTCTCTGACCCCTACCCGGCTCGGCCCCCACCCTGCAGCAAAGTAAACAGGCCGGCGAGTTCGCTTGCAACTGTGCCACCTTTACAGCTGTGGAGCCTTTTACTCCCCAGAAAATATCAATTATCCGGGGGATACTTCATTCGTGGGGGAAAGTTTGTCCTCCCCATCTTTCCCCCACTTTCACACCCTTTTTGGCCCTTATAACAAAGCGCAAGGCTATATATTTGTTGGGGATAGAAAAATTTGTCTTCAAGCTTCCATAGAAAATCCCTCTCTATACCCCTCTCAATTCTTCCTTAAATTTCTAAGCTCCCTAATCACATTTCTTTCTACACAGCGCAAGCTCATACCATCACCACTTCATTTACGCAGCAACAAGGAGCAAGCTTCTCAAAGGCTAAGGACGCTGCAAATTGATCCCACAGAAGTAACAAAAGCTTTAAGTCTTCAGGGTGAGTACAACACTTCTCCTCTTTTGACCCTTTTTCTTGATCCAATTTGCTAAGCCCATCCATGCTTTTTGTTTCCAAAGCCTCCGGCCCTAATTGAAAGGGGCCCTCTTCTTGAGGCTCATCTCTTCACTTTTCTCATTAAGGGCTCAACCCTGTTTGGCCCTCCATCGATGCAACTTGCTTCATTGATCTCTCTTAATGTCATAATCTTGCATGCTCATTTTTGGCGCCATGAGTTAATCTGTTTTTGAGCATGTTGTAACTAGATCATTAGGCCTTATTTTGAGCCCCTCTCAACCATTGAAGAAAGGGCTTCAACACCATTTGGGGCTTCCACTGTTGTACTTCCTTTATACTGCCTCCTTTTACATTCCCCATTCTTGCAATGCAAGGTAGACCTACCATGCTTTTGTTATTCTGGCCATCTTTTATAGTTCTGAAGGTGCTTAATTTTGGTCCATTATTCATGTTTCATTTAGGTCCTTCTCATGGTTTGGGACTCAATATGCACTTCATGTTATAATCTCCTCTTTTAATTTGCCCATCTCCTTCGCATCCGTTTAGTTGCTACTCATGCTCTTTGTTTTGGCCATTTTTACAGTTCTGGAAATAGGTCCTATTTTGGCCCATTCTATCATGGTTTATTAAGGGTCTTTGGCCTGTTTGGTGAGTATTCTTTGCACTACCTCCATGCTTATAAGGCCCTTTTTGAGCTTCTTTTTCATCGCATTTCTATCATGTTTTGTATACTGATTTTGAGACTGCCCATAAACTGTAAATGTGCAATATTTTTTGGTCCCTCTTCAGTGTTGTAGCAAGGCGAATCTTTCAGTTTGGATTTTGCTTATATCACTTGCTTTCATTACCCTCCTCTTTGGCCACTATTCTTGCACCTGCTATTTTTTGCCATACCTATGCTTGCTGTTTGCCATGTTTTATACAACTGTGAAAAGTGGCTTTTGGGACTGCCCTAGCTTCTGTCTTTGCATTACATGTCCATAATTGTGCATGCATTACATAGCTATAGGCCATTTGGGTGCCTAAATTCGCATTGTCGGGACAATTCATGATTGGATGTCATTATTTCGCCTCAATTTCGGACTGTTTTCCCCCATATCTAGTGCTGAAATTCTATTAGAGATGTTGCTATCATTTTCTAATGTCCATTTCATCGCATTCTGTCAATCGCCTCGGTTTGCGTGCCCGTGTGCAACGCATTCGAGGCACTTCATTTTTCATTCACCGGCATCCTATTGAGTGTGGGCTGGAGCTCACTCATGTTGTAATAGCCCATAGATATGTTCCATGTCATCATTGCATTGCATTCTGTCATCGCCTCGGTTTTGACGTGCCGTGTGCACGCATTTGAGGCACTTCATTTTTCATTCTTACCGGCATCCTATGTGAGTGTGGCTGGAGGCTCACTCCATGTTGGTATAAGCCCATATATGTTTTCAATGTCATTACATCGCCATTTTATCCATACCTCGGTTTGCGTGGCCTGTGTGCACGCAGATTCGAGGCACTTCGATTTTTTATCCATCGGCCATCCTATGCTTGAGTGGTGGGCTGAGCGTCCACTAAATGTTGGGTAAGTCCATATCATGTTTTCAATGCATGACATTGCATTCGTATCGCCTCGGTTTGCGTCCCGTTTCACCGCATTTTCAAGGCAATGATATTTTCGATCCATGCGGCATCCTATGTGAGTGTGGCTGAGGCTCTCTCATGTGGTATCAGCCCATATATACATTTCCATGATCATTTTACATTGCGTCTTACCATCTGCCTCGGTTTGTGCGTGCCCGTGTGGCACGCCATTTCGAGGCATCTCATTTCATAGCATTGTGGTATGTTACGGATTGTAATCTAGTTGCTTCATCATGTCATGCCATATTGCATTCATGTTCGGGATAGAGTTCAGCCCGGGCACGGGAAACGAGTGTACATTTCGTATTCCGAGTGACGGAATGTGTCTGCAATCCCCAGTCACCGACACTACACGAGATATACCAAAAAATGGAAAGGAAAGAGATTTTAGGAGATTATAAGCTAATTTATTATAAAGAGTGTAGTTTCATGTCCATTCATCCTATATTGAATATAGATAGATATTAGATATGAGACCATCACGGCCATAGCAGACTCGTATGGCGTAGATGGGTACGGAGGAGGTTCGAGACATGCATATATCTAGATGAAATTCATTTGCTATGCCCCTTTCCTGGCTCTTCTGTTGCAGCAAAACGAGATATCAGCAACTTTTTTTGGGGCTTGGCACGCATTTTCAAGAACAGGCTGTAAACAGAGGCTAATTGGGGCATTTCCGGTGGATTTCTGGCAAGACAACCCGGACAATGCATGCCAAATTCCATCAGCAGAAGCAAGGTCAGTACCTGTGGCTTCGCAAGCAGTTTTATTTATTTATCTATAAGTTAATTTGTTGAAGTTACATTACGGATTTTGTAATATTTTCTTGGACTCAGTAATATTGCTTTCATTGGGAACTGTAATATTTGCTGTATTATTCATTAGTGGACGCAGCATCTGCGCGATGAAGGTCAACAACTTGTAATAATAAGTGATAGCTCGTTTGGAGTGTATGTATCGTGAGTCCTGATCTTCACGACCCAATGACAAGTCTTTCTAGCTTTTAGTTTATCACGCTATTGATGTTAGATTAGGTATTTAACATCTAGCATAAGTAGTGACAGCATGTTTGCACCATTCATCGTTTTGCCATGTACCATGGGCTCGAGCCGCATATACTAACTTGCATTGTATTATACATTTCAAAGTTGAATACATGACATAATTGGTAAACATTTCATATGGACCATTTAGAATAGCCGAGCTGCTATAGTTGCATTTTGGCATGTGTTGAATATAGGCATTTCTGTAGACTTAGCTGCATGCATGATTTCTAATGAGGTTATCCTATTTGGCTGGGTAGTACTATGAGTAGATATCTTAGCTTAGGCATCCTTGCAAATCTGCGTGTGAGTGACTGCCTGAAATAGCATCTTACCATGAGGGTTTTGTGCTATCTGATCATATAGAGCCTGAATGATGTGGGTGACGTTGGGTTTATTAAAATGGAATAAATCTATAATAAGTTTTCAAAGCCTACTGCGGGTAGCAAAACTCTTTCCAAAACAAACATGAAATGTCTCGTCCAATTCAGGCGATCCAGTCTAATACTTATTGCCTGTGAGCATCACATGTCAACTAGGCATAATAACCGGAATAACGATAATACATATGCTATATAAAAATTGATACATGGTTTAGTAGAGGCGGTATAATGACGCGGGCGAAGCGAGCGGTGCTCACCGAAGTGACCTTCCCAATCGTAGCCCAAGTTCCCCGAGCCGAGGCAACTTTGGTGATGAGGACACGTGGCTTGGGCACCGAGTCAGGGTTTCCTAATTTCCCAAATACAATAATTTAGAGATGAGGACTACTCTGTATTCTGGCCAAAGCAGTCCGAGTTTGGCAACTTTTTTCAAAAATCAGTTTTTCTCAAATCGATTTGCCTGGAATTTCGGACTCTATTGCAGTCTACAGACTTAGAACCGTGAACTACGAAAGCGGTCCGAGCTGTGGGCGGTCCCCGCGAGCTTGTTACATAGCTCAGTAATTCTATGTGACTAGAATTAACTATGTGAGCACACACATTAACAAGTATAGAACATTGTGATTTGAGTTGGAAACAAACTTTCATGTTTGTGTTATATTGGCAGATGGTTTGAATGGTGCTAGCGCGTCAAGTAGCTAGACGTGGATTTTGCCACCTGTAGACGTCCCGAACGCCCCGGGAGGGTGAGCTCCCGTTCGTTCATTTTGGGGTCACTACAGCTCGGACTCGATTTGTGTCACGGTTCTTAATCTTGAACCAAAGAGTCCAAATCCGGCAAATCATTTTGAGAAACAGATTTTTGAAAGAAGAGCCAACATGGACTGCTTTGCCAGATACAGAGTCGCACCTAAATATTTTTTATGGGAGGATTTAGGAAACCCTGACTCGGTGCCGAAGGCCACATGTTCCGTCATCACAGGAGTTGTCTCGGCTGCGGGAGCTTGGGTACGATCGGGGAAGGTCAGACTATTGAGCCCCTTTCGCCCGGCTCGAAGACCGGCCTCTACATACATGATATCCGATTTTGAAAAAGTTATGTGTCTTATTCGGTTATTAGCCTAGAATTACTATGCTATGCGCACAGCAAACAAGTATAACTAGATTGCCTAATTGGAAAACAAAGCATTGCATATCCGTTTGTTTTAAAAATGTTTTGGAATTTGCTACTCGCAAGTAGGCTAAATAACGGATTTCAACGAGTTTTTTCACAATCAAACATATCCAACCTTCACCACAGGCGTTCAAACAGTTTTATTCATAAAGCACTTAGCCACTGGTAAGCATGCTGTCATGATAGCATTCACACGCATGCGACATGCTAAAGCATAAATTACTTACATCGTACTCCGTGCTAAAAACAGGAACATGTAGCAATCAATGCATGATCCAAGTCACATGTTAAGTGCTAATGCAACGCATACAGAATGTCACTAGAGTAGGCTCGGCTAGTCTATGAATGACATGTGAAAATGCACAACTAACACGTATTTAATTCGAAATTTGAAATACAGATGCATTAGAATGATGCGCCGAGCCCGGTGCGTGTAAGACAATGAATGAATGCACGCATGCATTGCATGAGGTATGCTAATTTAAACGTGCCCTAATACTAACCATCAAAGCAGGTAATAAAAGGGAAGAAAGAAGTGGGGATTGAAGACATACACACACTCACACACATTATTACAGATTTGCTCGCCCGGAGGACAAAATAATAATCAATTAATTAACTACGCAAGCTAATTAAATATTACGAATTGCCTAATCAGTCACAAACTAATTTAAACTAGGAAAGCAGTAAACCGCCTCAGGC
>NW_021026474.1:586655-610624 GCF_004153795.1 Camellia sinensis
GTCTCGGGAGGAGAGCCAGATGCAGCGCGTGCTCGGGTCTTGCTCGGAAGTGCACGGCCATGCATAGTCTGCCTCTGTTTTCCCTGCTCTGCCTCTCTGAAGACTGCCAAAGTCTCAAGGATGCTTCTCTGGATACTGGGAATCACCACCGGCTGAGTAGAATTACCACCGGCAGTGAATTGTGGTCACCGGCACAAAATGAATCCATCGGCTGGTGATTTATTGCCGGTCGGCAATGTATACTGCCGGTCGGCAAATAACGCCTGCAGAACCTGCAACTCACAACAGCAGAGGATAGAACTTGCATGGCAATACAATTCAAGCAATGTATGCACCAATCATGTCCCCTATCATGTTTGTGACTTAAAGGGGCATGCTCCTTGGTTCTCAGACCATCAATCGCGCATTTCCATGCGTGATGGCCCAAAAGACCAAGTGTGCACATTTTGATGTCAAATGCAATGCAAACCAATCAAACCAAAGTCCAATTCCTATCACTAGATCAAGGAGCAAGACATGCATGCTAAATGCAATGCAACCTAGGCATACGAGCTAAGGATGCAATATGGAAATGCAAGATGCACATGCAAGCATGCAAACAAACATGCAAGGCAAGCATGCGAGCAAACAAATAACGGACTTAAACATGATTTGGGCAACTCTAAATAGGCCTAAAACAGTGGCCAAAGTGACCAAAATAAGGGACCAAATACACATGCACGCATGCAAGTAAGTTGGACCAACACTTAGGCATAAATTGGACAACTCTCAAGCACACTTGAAAAGGGATATCATGGACAATTAGCATGCAACATAAGCTCTGAAAATCATGTTAAAACATGGTGCCAAACCAAGCAACAAGGCAAGCTAAACAAAGCCAAAAACCCAAGGCAAGCCAAGAGGCTTAAACCAAGACTAAATCAACCAAGCCTTACAAGGCTAAGAGGACTTAAAATAGGTCTAGTACAGACCTAAACAACACCCAAGGGACACATAGATGGCATCTAAATGGCTCAAAAATCAAAAGCATGCACAATGACCAAAACATGGAGCATGCAAGTCAAGCTTCCAAAGCTTCAAAGAGGTGTCCAAAGCAAGCATACAAGCATGTCAAAGGGACTGAAATTATGCTATAAATGATGCCAAATCATTAGAATAAAGCAAGTAGTGCATGCTACATACTCACACACTTGAGGCCAACAAGCCAAAATGCAAAGGGGGCCTATAATGCATGCCATGGCCGACCTAAACAACTATGGACAGACCTCTAGCACGGCAAAATAAGCACACATGCTTCACAAAACTAGACTTAAAACATGCTCGAACAACGGTTTACAACCTAAGGCATGTTAAGGCCTAAACATGGCATTACAAGGTAGATATGCTAAGCATGCATGGTGTACCAAAACCAACACACAACAAGGTTATATCATGGCATAATAAACATGGAAAACAGCCAAGACATGATCAATACATACTCTAACATGATGCTCCCTCAAGAGGCCAAAAAGGGTCCCTTTCAAGGACAACAAGGAGAGGGGATGGCCCTCCCCTTTTGGAGACTTCGAGGCACCGTCTCCACCACTGAAATCTTAAGAGGCCCAAACACCAAAGTCCCGAAACTCTCTCAAAATAGCACGAAATGGGGCCTTTCAAGGCTTAAGAGGGGTCAAACACCTCCAAACCACAAAACACTCTAAACAAACTATTTAGAGGGTCTAAAAAAAGAACTTTTTTGTATTATACACTAAGCTCCAAAACGATTTTAAGACAGGTAAAAATACAATGCAAAAATGGGGAATAAAAGGACTAGTTTCTTACCCTTGAAGACCCCTTCAAAAATGGTGCTCCAACAGCCCTCCTTGGCTTGAATCCAACTCCAAAACACCAAAATCAGCCTCTTAGAACCTCAGTAGCTAAGTGAAGGTGAAACACTATGTGTTTGTGTGCAATAGTAAGACACAAACACACTTTAACACACACAAGAGGGAGATATAGAGATAGAATGTGTATGGATTCTAACCCTAGAACTCAAAACCCTAATATGGCTGTCTAAAAATGTCTAAAGTGTCTAAAATGTCTAACCCTTAAGGCCAAGAGAGAAGACTCTCTCTTATAGAGCCTTTTGTCTTGTAAAGCTTACAAGACAAGCTTCTAAAGAGAGAGATCCCTCCATACACGTGTATGGAGGGGAGCTAAATGCAAGACAGCTGTGATAAAATATCTGCAAAAGCAGATGCACAGTAGTCGGCCGGCCAAAGATGCCATTTTGGCAAAAGTGAGTGCCGACCGGCAACAAAGAATGCCGACCGGCAATAAACATTGCCGATGGCAGCAAAAACCAGCTGGTGGCCTCTGGCCATGGCCGGTGGTGTGTGGGGATGCCTCACATGGCATTCCCTACCTCTCCAAGGCAAAACACAAGTGTTTGGTGTGAAACCAGACACTAAACAGTCGAGTTCGGAGATCCTGAGGCAAGGCGCGTAGTCGAGACCTTCGGGAACTCCAAACAAACACAAACAAGGGTAATCACCAAGTGTTCCAATGGTGACGTCCAAGTCTTGAGGACGGTCAAAAATGGGGTGTCTATACCACCCTCAAGTGGGCTTAAGAAAATATGATTTTGCCACTCCCAAGTGGGCTTAAAACTCTCAATTGTTGAATTGTTCCAATTCAATAAACCCAACCTTCACCCACAGGCATTCAGGCAGTTATATCACATATGCAAATAGCCCCATGGTAAGCATGCTATCATGGCAGTCACTCACACGCATGTAAGGATGAAACATAAATACTTACTGAGTACTCCAAGCCAAAGAAATAAGCTAATTAGAAATCATGCATGAATCCTAAATATACTGAAATGCCTAATGCAACACATGCAAAAATACAACTAAGATAGGCTCGGCTATTCTAAAATGGCATATGAAATGCAACAACTGATATACGTATTCAATTTGGAATTGAAATACAATGCCGTTAGTATGATGCGCTGAGCCCGGTGCATGCAAGACAGATAAATGGATGCAAACATGCGAGCATAAGTATGCTAATTGAAACGTGCCCTAAACCAACCATCATAAGCTGGTAAATAAAAGGGAGAAAGACGTGGGGTTGGAAGACATGCATCACACACACACGCACATTTATTACAACATTTCCCTCCTCGGAGGGTCTGAATGAATAGTACAGAATAAACTAGCTAATCTAAGCTAATTAAACTAATTATTACACAACATTAATTAATTAACGAATTAACTAAATAAGTGAGGAAACTAGCATGCAAATTAAACAAAATGGACTGCCTCAGCTCTATTCCAAATGATAGGGATGCATGCATGCTCAAGTCCCCTTGTCGGGAAATCCATCGCGATGCCCCGATTTGCCTCTGTTTGCAACTGGTCCTAGAACACTGTACAAAGCTCCAGAAGGCTGCTGACCAGTTTTTGTTGCTGGTTTCCGGTTTGCTGCAACAGAGAGCGAGAAAGGGGCATGGTAAAGTATTTTCAACATATGTGTGCATGACCACTCTCCCCATCATTGCACAAGCTCTAAAGAGTGTAGTCCTCGATCCTCGTGCCACCAATCACACATCTCGATGCATGATGGCCGAGGAGTCGGATTGCACGACTCGATGTAAAATGAATGCACATATAAATACAACAAGGCCTAAACTCTATCATGGGTAATTCGAAGTGTCAGTGATCGAGAATCGAGGCACGTTTCGTCACTTGGAGTATGAAACGTCCCTCGTTTCCCGTGTTTGGACTAAACCCTATTCCAAACACAATGCAATATACATGGCATACACAATACGACTAGCATGCAACCCTAAACGCAATGCAACCTAATCATGCTAGCATGCGAGGGATGATATGCAAACATGCAACTAGCATACACAATGCTATGAACTAAGAATGGCATACTCAATGCATATGAACTATATGGCATACGCAACGCACATACGAAGATGGACATGCACGAAGACATGAACAAAGCATACACAATGCGACGATCAAGCATGCGACAACATGGATATGGCATACATAATGCAAGATGGACTTAAACTAAAATGAATGAGCCTCATCCATACTCAAATTAGTGGCCATACATGATGAAAATGAAGCAACAACACACATGCAAACATGCACAAATGCAAGGGACCAAACCTAAGGCACAAAGTGCAACTCCACCAAAGCATGGTAAGCATGAAATATGGCATACAATCACATATTTTCCAACTCTGAAATGACATGCAAGATGGTCCCGAATCATGCAAACACCTTACACAATGCATGCTAAACAGCCCAAATAACGAAACTAGTGAAGTGGATTACGCTATAGGCATGCAAAGCAATACTCAAATGGCCAAACCAGCCCCAAATAGTCCCTATGCAAGCCAAAACGGTAGCAAATATGGACTAAAATGATGGCTCGCAAAGCATGGAAATGAAGCTCATGCAATGGTCCAAAAATGAGGCATTCATGCATAACTCTCAAACACGTTTAAAGAGTGGAAAACATGGAAATATGACATACATATAAGCTCTGAAATATGATTCACAATGATGCCAAAACATGGAAACACCTTAAAATACGCATGCAATAGGCTTCAAAACTCAAAGCTAGGCAACGGTATTGAACTACAACCATGCATAGAAAACATCATTCGACTATGAGGCCCAAAAACAAAGCTAAGGTAGTCCAAAACATGCATAAAATCAGTTTAAGGCATGGCCAAAAAGTGCTAGAATCAAAGGCCAAAATAGCATGTAATGTAAGCTAGTAAAGAGAATCTGCACTACAAGCATGTGAGGCAATCAAGAGGCCACTAAACCAGCAAAATTCAGAGGTATGACATGCCAAATAAAGTCCAAAAACCCACTGAAAAATGGTTAATGCATGCAAGAATGAGATGCTCCTTTAATATGCTATGAAGAGGGTTATTTTACACATGCAAGATGGACATCCAATATGGAAAAAAAGGCTCTAGAAAGAGCCTATGAAGGTCCTAAAACTCATCAAAAATGGCCTGAAACATGGCTTGGAAGCATGCAAATAAGGGCTCCTTTGTAAGGCCAAAAATGGTAGAAAACAAAATAAGGAGAGAGAGGGTCACCCCTCTCTGATTTTGGCACTCAAAATAGCATGCTAGCCACTAAAAATCCACTGGATTTCAGTGGCTAAAAGGACAAACAAAGACCAACACAAATGCTCTAAGGCATGGCTCAAAACAAGGTAAAATGAAGCATGCAAGGGGGTAGATGACCCCCAACAGAAAAATGATCTTAAACAAACATGTTAAGGGCCTCAAAATAAGACTTTTTTCAGTTTACACCAAAACTCAAATATGCTTGAAAGTATAGCTAAAAGATGAAGCAAAATAAAGCCTTAAAAGGGAGAAAGTGTGTTACCCTTGTAGCACAAAAGGACCAGCAACCTCTGGACCACAAAGATGGCCTCTCAACCTCTGAAAATGGCCTCCAAGATGCTTAGAGTGATAGTGGAGGGGTTAGGTTGGGAGAGGGTATGAAAAGGTGCAAGAACCATGCACTTTTTGAGCTTGGATGTAGAGATATAGAGGGAGAAGTCTTGTATGCCTTAGACAAATTTTTTTGAACCCTCTACAAGGAAGGGGAGCCCTTCCTTTATATACAAGAGGGACTAAAGCTTCTCCTAGAAGATTAGAACCAAGGGCAAACATCCTCCATACACGTGTATGGAGGATACAGTCTGTGTCTCCCAGCTGGCACAGCTGGAATCAACTCGCTGAGACAGAACTGAGAGAGGCAGGCAGACCAGTTTAGGTGGTCAGCCGACCACTTCCCCTGGTCGGCCGACCAGTTCAAAAGGTTCAAGTCAGCAAAAAGTGGTTGGCCATCCCATTTGGTGGTCTCCACATTGAATGCAAGCTAATAGTTTGGTGGGAGACCAGCAATTGTGGCCCAAAAATGAGGAAGACCAGTCACCTGTCAAGAAAACCAGCCGGCGGTAGAAAAGTGGTCTCCAAGGAGAAAAGGTGGTCTCCCACCCTTGTACCACCTTCCAAACAATGAAAACAAGGTCCATGCCAAAAATGAACCAAGACGGATGCAAAACGAGGGTTCGGGGGTCAAAACGCGCAGCCGGGTGCCTCGAAAACAGGCCGTTAAGCATCGAAAGTAGCGTGCGACCACAAAGGTGGTCTCCCGGGCCACAGTGTTCCTCTAGAGAGAAGAAACAAGGTGTGCCAAAAATCAGAGCAAACGGAGAAAGTTAAGCAGTCCCAAATCGAGGCGCACGACCGACGACTTCGAAAACTGAAAACTGGTCTTTAAAGGGGGACAGTGGTCTACGACCACAAAAAGTAGCCTACGGCCACTGAGAGATGGTCTACAAGACCTCTCCCTCCTTTCGGAACGAGAAAACAAGACCTGGTTTGTTAACCGAGATAAGGCACAAAAGGGTCCCGAAGTCCGGGGGTAAGGCTCTAAGTCGAAACTCCGAAACCTTGAAATGAGCACAAAATGCGCAATCACCGAGCGCTCAATCGATGACGTCTGAGTCTTAAGGTCGGTCAAAAATAGGGTGTCTACAGTTGCCCCTCTTTGACAGAACTCGAAAGTCATAAGTGATGGGAGTGAATGTCAAAGCCCAGAGATGACCCATTTTTGACAAGGTCGAAGACTTAGACAAACAGGCAAGATAATCAAAGAGATGTGCTCGCAAGCAGGGGCAAAATGCAAAGGACAATGCACAAAGCCTGAGCATAACTTATGATCATGCAAAGAAAGCTGTAACGAAGCATAACATGTAACAGTTTTAAGTAAACCAAAAACCAAACTACATTACAATGCAGAAAGGATGTAAGAGAATTTATGGAATTCTTGCTACGTTTGATGCGGAGAATACAATGCCGTCCGGTTCGTCTGGTCGCGCCAGCCTCAAATGAACCGTACATACAATATCGTGCCTGCAAAAGAAAGAAACTTAACAGGTACAGCATTGTTAGCAATATGCATAGCAATGCAAGTGAAAAGTGCGTAATGACGCAAGTCGAGGGATGCATGACAATGCAACCTAAGTGTAACGCATAACAATACGAAGGGGATGCATAACAACACAGATAAAGTGTGCATGACAATGCAGGTGGGAGGGGAGAAACATAGGGACATATCCCAGTGTTTCGGGAAGAAGGAAAAACATAGGGACATATCCCAATGTTTCGGAAAAAGGAGAAACATAGGGACATATCCCAGTGTTTCGGAAAAGAAGAGAAACATAGGGACATATCCCAGTGTTTTGGAATAAAGGAGAAACATAGGGACATATCCCAGTGTTTCATAATGGCTCAAGTATTGGAACGTATTCCAAATGTTCTTAACCAAAAAGGGAGAAACATAGGGACGTATCCCGGTGTTTTGAAAAGAAGGAAAAACATAAGGACGTATCCCGGTGTTTCGAAAAGAAGGAAAAACATAAGGACGTATCCCGGTGTTTCGGAATGGCTCAAGCATTGGAACGTATTCCAAATGCTCTTAACCAAAGAGGGAGAAACACAGGGACATATCCCAGTGTTTCGGAAATGAGCATGCATAACAATGCAAGCTAAGATTAATTCCAAACATGCTAAAATCGTGTAAGGAAAGGAACACTCTAACCACGCTGAAAACGTGAGAAGAGGACCGGAAACAATCGCCCAGGTGCACACACAACGCAACCTGAGAAAGCCCCGGAGGGCAACGATCCTAAATGCTGCTCAGCGTAAAAGGATAAACGATACAAGATAACACAAGATACAGATAAATGCAATAAGTGCAATGATACGATGCATGTTACAAGCAATGTAGAGCATGATGTTTAGGGAATGCAATAAACAAACAAAGCGGCACTTTATAAAGCACCTCATGGAATGAGTGGCGGTAAACCGCTCTATTCTGACGGGGAATGGTCCTCAAGAAGAACACTTCTGATTGCCATCCTGGCTCTGAAACAATCAACACAGTATTCTGTTCACTTTGAACTTACAGCTCATATGACACACTGCTCATTCCGAACACACAGCTCATAACATGGTACTCGGTTTATTTTGAACATACAGCTCATAACACAGTACTCCGTTTATTTTGAACACACAGCACGTAACAGCACACTGCTCATTCTGAACACACAGCACGTAACAGCACACTGCTCATTCTGAACACGCTCATTCTGAACATACAGGATGCAATGACGAAACTTGCAGAAGTTGAAACAATCTCGGATGCCCGACATTTTCCCTCTTTTCTTTTGCTTTGTAGCCCGGAACTTTCATAGCTTCAGATGGGTCCTGGTTTTACTGTTTTCACATGACCTGGGTTAAATCCCGCGACTTTATGAAAGAACCAATCCTGATTTGCACAAATATGGAGAACGACATGGCACTCTGAGCACAAAACGATTTTTGAAATTGAAATGAGAAAAGAGTTCTCAACCAGGTATTGAGCCTACAACTGATCACGGCCAAAACGACTCAACAACGGAAAACAAAGGAGAACAACCTAAACACAACTCAACAAAAGAAAGACAAGGTAAAACAACCTAAATACATCTATTGACACTCAAACGACTCAAAACAAGAATCGAAACAAACAAGAACACGCAAACACAACACTCAGCTGTGTTATAAAGACAAGAGACCTCTCAGTGCACGAGGAGCCAGTTTCTCTGGGTATTGTTTTCCACCATTTCCCACCCTTTCTCATTTGTGATTCTCACATCACTCGGCCCTCAAGCTCTGTTTTTCTGAAAAAAAGCCCTTTTCCTCACTTTTCTCTCAGCGCACATCTCTCTATTATTTAATCTCTCATTTTTTATCCCTTCCCAGGGTGGTTGATAGATAAACAGGAAGTTGCGGGCTCTTGCCCCTAGCATTCTACTAGATTCTCTTCTTCTGCTCACAACAGTGAACTTTCCCACAGAGGGGTTGCGCTACAACTAGGTGTGTAGCAAATCTGTAGCTGACATCGGTTGACGATGTTCTGCTGGGGGGTTTAGACATGATCAAATGTGTCCAAACGAAGGAGTGGAATATCTTGATCCATTCCAGTTCATGCTTCGCACTTGGCTTGATACCTCGTTGCTTGGAGGATGTTAAGAACTTTCAGCCCTTTGTTGTTAGCTTCAGTGGTACCCTTTTCCGGCAAGTAGAGTGCCCTTTTTTGGCAAGTATGTTGACAACGGGGAAAAGACAGAACACTTGACTCAACTGTGCCCCTAGTTCATTATTTTGACCATTTTTGTTTTTACTTTCTACTAAAACAATCTTGACCAATATGAGGGTTAGATTAACACACTTGTTCGATTTTCTGATTTGAAATCATGCAAGTCAGGTTATGAGCACTGAAAATTTTCATTTTTTGGGTCCAAGAAATGGTCTAGTTTTGAAAAATGAAATATTTTTCGAGAAAATTAGTTAACCTCAGTAAAAATTCTCAAAAACTATTTTTGCAAACGGCCACTGCTCAACGAGCACGGAACCTACTCTCGAGATGCACAACCTTAGATCCGAAGGAGAATTGCCCCTTGTCTGAACGGCACTGCATGGCAACGGAAAGTTGCCCCTTGTTTGAATGGCACCGCAGCGCGCTGTATGGCAACGGAAAGTTGCCCCTTGTTTGAATAGCACCGCAGCATACTGTAACCAGTTTTCAAGGTGACGATCACAACCGAGCTCTCGGATACAGAGAAGACAATGATGATCAGAACCATTACATGGGCACAGTCGATTTGGAAGTGTTTGTGGCTGGACTTCAAAATGAAGTTGCCTTCGTATCCCAAACATGGGAATTAAGCCTTACGTAGTTTGGGGTTTAAGGTACACTCGAGCATTAACCTCTCCTTTTGCGCTCTAACTTTTGCCAAGGCTGCCCTTTTTGGGTTTTCAACCTTGCGAGCTTTGTTCTTCTTTTCTTTTTAATTCTTTTCATTTCTCTTTTTCTTTTTTTCTTTTTCATCTTTTCTTTTCATTTTCTTCATTTTCCTTCTTTTCTTCTTTTCTTTTTTTTTTTGCATTTTTATTTTTTTATTCTTTTTCTTGCTCTAACTTTTGCTTGGGTCGCCCTTCTGGGTTTTCGGTCCAGCGAGCCTCTCAAGGGTAAAAGTGTAGCTTTGTCCATGTCGAATGGTTTTGAGATCTCGAAGCCATCTGAATTCAGGAGAATGGATGATTTTCACTGATGATGTAAAAGTTCATTCGATAGGGGCTGAATTACCCCCAGTGTTGTGGATAGGAACTTGGTTGTCCTTTAGCAATACTTTCTTCTTTCCCTCTTCTGGGATTTGGCATTCTTGGCAGTCTTCCTTGGTTTGCAGAAAAGACTCATCTTTGACTCTTCGAGTGCATCTGACATTTTTGCTCCTAGTTCAAGGGCTATTTTTGATCTAACTTCGCAAGCTTCCTTTGATCACATCTGATATTCTCGCCCCTAGTTCATGGGCTGCTTCTGATCCGGCCACACGGGCCTTACATTATGGTTGACCGTTGAACATTCTGAATTAAGGTTCAAGGTTTGGAAGCAAAGGGGTTGAGTCTCGTGGCTGAGAGCGATCCTAAGCTGCACAATCTCAAGAGCGATTCCACACAGGTCTTCGTAGAACCACTCACAACATTTTTTGAAATCTTTTAAGAAAGAGACTAATTGCTCGTGTCGAAGACAATGCAGAACCAATCTGGATCAAGCCAGGATCCTTCTCAGTACTCACATTAACAAACATGATTTCAATCATTAAAGGCTTAGCATGCCTCACTTTCTCTCAATTGAATTTTTTTTTTTTGCAAATCCCAAGGAATTCCTTCCTCTTTGTTTTCATCATAATGTTCAAAAAGTTTTGAAAAAAAACTCAGGTCAATGTAATGATTTCAAAGCACAGAAAAGACACAGTTTTTAGTCAAATACTGCCATCTCATTCAAAACTTCTGGCACAACTAGCACAAGGCAAAAGCAAACACAAGAGTGTGAAAATCACTGTTGTTCATTCAAATCTATTGGCATTATTGGCTCCAAGGCAGAAACAGACTCAAAAGAAAGCGAAAAGACAAACACAAAACAAGCAAGTGATGTCTGAAGTAACACCCCCGAAATCACCCGACTCTAACAAAATAGGACTGACTCGGTACAACAAGATAGACCCAACTGACTCAGTAAGAAAAGACCGACTCTGTACAACACAACAAGACTGACCCAATACCCAAGTGTAGACGTCCCCGAACGTCCCGGTAGGGAAATCTCCCGTTTTGTTCATATGGGCTCACTACAGTTCATGACTCAATGTCACGATCCTGTATCTAATCTCGCAGAGTGCAATGCAAGACCGATGAATCATCAAAGAGTCCAAATCCGGCAAATCGTTTTTGAAAATAGTTTTTTTTTAAAGAAGTGCCAAACATGAACTGCTTTGCCAGATACAGAGTCGCCACCTAAATATTTTATTTTGGGAAATTTAGGAAACCCTAACTCGTTTTCCTAAGGCCATGTGTCCGTCATCACCAAAGTTGCCTCGGCTCGGGAACTTGGGTACAATTAGGGAAGATCACTTCGTGAGCACCCCCGCTCGCCCGATCAAAGATCGGCCTCTACTAACCATGATAGCTAGTTTTGAAAACATATGTGTTCTTATTCCGGTTATTAGCCTAGATTTACTATGTGATGCGCACAGCATACAAATATAGACTGGATCGCCTGAATTGGAATGAAACATTTCATGTTTGTTCTTGAAAGGGGTTTGCTACTCGCAAGTAGGCTTAAAATGTAGATTTTGCCACCTTCGAGTGGGCTTAGAAAAGATGGTTTTGCCACTATCTAGTGGGCTTAAAACTCACAGTCAATGCATTATTCCAATTCAGATAATCCAACCTTCACCCACAGGCGTTCAGGCAGTTATATCACATAAGCAGTTAGCCTCATGGTAAGCATGCTATCATGGCAGTCACTCACACGCATGCAAAGATGCTAAAGCTTAAACACTTACCAAGTACTCCAAGCCAAAACAGAAGCTATGTTAGAAATCCATGCATGATCTTAGCTATACAGAAATGCCCAATGCAACACATGCAAAATGCAACTAAAATAGGCTCGGCTATTCTACAGATGGCATGTGGGATGCTACAACTATCAAGTATTCAACTCGAAATTGAAATACGACGCGGTTAGTATGATGCGCTGAGCCTGGTGCATGCAAGACAGATGAATGATGCAAACATGCAAGCATAAGTATGCTAATTGAAACATGCCTTAATCTAACCATCATAAGCTGATAAATAAAAGGGAGAAAGACATGGGGTTGGAAGACATACATCACACTCACGCACCCTTATTACAACATTGCCCTCGCTCGAGGGGTCCGAATAAATAATTAAATATTACAAAACCCTTATTAATTAACAAATTAACTAGGAAAGAAAATAAATTAGCATGCAAGCTAAATGGACCGCCTCAGCTTTATTCCGAATGATGAAAGATGCATGTATGCTCGAGTCGCCTCGTCGGGAAATTCCTCGCGATGCCCCGATTTGCCTCTGTTTGTGATTAATCTCGGAATGCTGTGCAAAGCTCTAGAAGGCTGCTGATTTCTGGTTTGCTGCAACAGAGAGCAAGAAAGGGGCATGACAAAGTATTTTCACGTATGTATGCACACCTCGATCCTCGTGCCACCAATCAAGCATCTCGATGCACGATGGCCGAGGAGTCGAATTGCACGACTCGATGTGAAATGAATGCACGTATAAACACAACAAGGCCTAGACTCCATCATGGTTAATCCAGAGTGTCGGCAACCGGGAATTGAGACACGTTTCGTCACTTAGGGTACGAAACGTCCCTCGTTTCCCGTGCTTGGGCTAACTCCTATCCCAAACACAATGTAAATGAGATGGCATACACAATGTGACTAACATGTAACCTAGCATACACAATGCTATGGACCCTATCCCAAACACAATGCAAATGAGATGGCATACACAATGTGACTAACATGTAACCTAGCATACGCAATGCTATGGACTAAAATGGCATACACAATGCACGTGACACAACATGGCATGCACAATGCACTAATATGCAACCTAGTATACGCAATGCTATGGACTAAAATGGCATACACAATGCAAGATGAACTTACACCAATATGAGTGGACCTTAGCCACACTCACATCAGTGACCATATGATGGAAATGAGACAACTAAAACACATACAAACATGCACGATGCAAGGGATCGATCCTAAGGCATCAAATGCCACTCTACCAAAGCATGGAAACGGATGCAATATGGCATACAAACACACAAATTCCAGCTCTGAAACATGATACGAAATGGTCCCGAAACATGCAAACATGGCATACAATGCAAGCTAGGGGGCCCGGGTACCGAAACTAGTGAAGTGCGTTACACTAGAGGTACCCAAAGCAATGCACTAAAAGAAAAACTAACTCTAAATAGACCCTAGGCAGGTCTGAAACAGTGGGGAAATGGCCTAAAATGATGGCTCAGAATGCAGTGAAATGGAGCTCATTCAATGGTCCGAAAACAAGGCATACAAGTCCGACTCTCAAACACATTTAAAGAGTACAAAACATGGCAATATGGCATTGGTACAAGCTCTGAAATATGATATATAATGGACCCAAAACATGAACACACCTCAGTATATGCATGTAATGAGCCTCAAAACTCAAAATTAAGCATGGTATTGAACTACAAGCATGCAAAAAAAACATCATTCAACCACAAGACCCAAAAAAAGAGTTAGGGCAGTCCAAAATAAGCACAATATCAGTTTAAGGCATGGCCAAAAAGTGTTAAAATCAAGGGTCAACAAAGCATGCAAAGAAAGCTAGTGAACCATGAGTTACACTACAACTATATGGAGCATATGAAGGCTCACCAAACCAGCCAAAAACAGAAGTATGCCATGCCAAAATATGCCCAAATAACCACTGAAACTCAGTCAATGCATGCAAGAATGATGGGCTCCTTTGAAAGGCCAATAAGGGGGTTGTTCTACACATGCATGATGGACACATATAATGGAAAAACCAACTCTGGAAAGAGGTTTTGAGGGTCCTAAAACCCACTAAAAAGAGCCTGAAATGGGTCTAGGAAACATGCAAATAAAGGCCCCTTTGAAGGCCTTGAATGGGATTGTTCTACACATGCATCAAAGACACAAAATATGGAAAAATTGGCTCTGGACAGAGTCAAGAAAGACCTTAAAACTCACCAAATAGGGCATGAAATCTGACTTCACAATATGCAAGTATGAGCCCCTTTGGAAGGCCAACAAAACTAGTAAAGAGAACAAGGGGTGAAAGGGTCACCCCTCTCTGATTTTAGGGCTCAAAAACACATCTAAGCCACTGAAAATCCATTGGATTTCAGTGGCTAAAAGGTCAAACCAAGGCCAACACAAATGCTCTAATGCATAGCCTTAAACATGAGGAAATGAAGCATACAAGGGGGAAGGTGACCCCGAACAGAAAAATGATCTTGAACAAATTTGAAGAGGAGCTCAAAACAAAAATTTTTTTAGTTTATGTCAAAGTCCAAAAATGCATGCAAATAGGGCTAAACTATGGAGCAAAACAATGTCAAAATGAGGGAAATGGAGGCTTACCCTTAAAGAGAAGAAGGCCAGCAGCTTCTGGACCAAACTAGTGAGTCTTCAACCTCTGAAAATCAGCTCCAAGGTGCTTGGATGGATGGTGGAGGTGTTGTGCTAAGAGGTGTAGTGTAAATGGCCAAGAATAATGGAGTTTGGAGGCTTGGGATGTAGAGATATATGGAGGAGTGTATCTATCTTGAGACCAAAATGTTCAACCCCAGCAATGGAAAAGGAGGCCTCCCTTTATAGAGAAGAGAGGCCAAAGCTTCTCTAAGAAGCTTCAAACCAAGATCAAAGATCCTCCATACACGTATGGAGGATCACTTCTGAGGCTTCCAGATGGCACAGCTGGCTTACACTTAATGAGACCAAAAAGCAGGAAGCAGGCCGACCAGTTAAGGTGGTCGGCCGGCCACTCCCCCTGGTTGGCCGACCAGGGGTCAAAAGGGTCAAGTTGAAAAGGTGATTGGCTATAGCAGATTGGTGGCTTCCCAGGTGAGTACAACACAGCTATATGGTGGGAGACCAGAAATTGTGGCCCAGGAGAGAGGAAAACCAGCTTTCTAGCAAGGTTCAAAAGGGTCAGGAAGAAAAGATGGTCGGCCTACCCATATTGGTGGCCTCCCAGATGAGTACAACACAATGGTGGTATGGGAGACCAGAAATTATGGCCCAAAAGTGAGGGAGACCAATTTCCCGACAAGAAAACTGGCTAGAGGATAGAGAAAAGTGGTCTCCAAGGAGAAAGCTGGTTTCCAAGAAAAAAAGGTGGTCTCCCACCCTTGTACCACCTTCCTAACAATGAAACTAGGGTCCATGCCAAAAATGAACCCCAACCGATGCAAAACGAGGGTTCGGGGACGAAAACGTGCAGGTGGGGGCCCCGAAAACTGACTGTTAAGCACCGGAAGTGGCGTACAACCACGAAGGTGGTCTCTCGGGCCACAGTGTCCCTCAAAAGATAAGAAACAAGGTGTGTGCCAAAAATCGGAGCAAACGGAGGTAGTTAGGCGGTCCTGAACCAAGACACACAGTTGACGGCTCCAAAAATCAGAAACTAGTTTCCAAACGGGAAAAATGGCCTACGGCCACGAAACGTAGCCTACGGTCACTGAGAGATGGTCTACGAGACCTCTCCCTTCCTTTGGGAAGAGAAAACAGAGAAAATAGGACCTGGTTCGTAAACCGAGGCAAAGCACAAAAGAGCCCCGAAGTCTGGAGGCAAGGCTCGTAGCCAAGACTCTGAAACCTCAGAACGAGCACAATATGCATCATCAACGAGTGCTCAATTGGTGACGTCTGAGTCTTAAGGTCGGTCAAAAATGAGGTGTCTATAGTTGCCCCTTTTTGACAGAACTCGAAAGTCATAAGTGACGGGAGTGAATGTCAAAGCCCATAGACGACTCATTTTTGACAAGGCCGAAGACTTAGACAAACAGGCAAGATAAAATAGATACGCCCGCAGGCATGCCCACAGGCGGGGACAAGATGCAAAGGACAATGCAAGGTGCCAAACATAGCTCATAATCATGTAAAACAGCAAACTGTAATGAAGCGAACACGCAACAGTTTAAGCAGACGAATTCAAACCAAACTATATTACATGTAGAAAGGATGTAAGAAAATTATGCAATTCTCACGAACATGTGCGATAGATACATAAAGGTGAATGAAGTGTGATAGATACACAAAGTGAGTAAGTATGTGCAATAGATACACTAAAGTGAACGTGTGATGGATACACAAAACAAACGAAGTGTGATAGATACACAAAGTAAACGTGTGATGGATACACAATGTGAGTGTGTGATAGATACACAAAAGGTGAACACAAAGTGCGATAGATGCACTTAGTGAACAAAGTGTGATGGATACACAAAAGGTGAACACAAAGTGTGATAGATGGACTTAGTGAACAGAGTATGATAGATACGCAAAAGATGAACACAAAATGTGATAGATGCACTATGTGAACAAAGTATGATAGATACACTAAAGGTGAACACAAAGTGTGATAGATGCACTATGTGAACAGGTGTGATGGATACACTAAAGGTGAACACAAAGTGTGATAGATGCACTATGTGAACAGATTATGATAGATATACTAAAGGTGAACACAAAGTGTGATAGATGCACTATGTGAACAGAGTATGATAGATACACTAAAGGTGAACACAAAATGTGATAGATACACTAAGTGAACAAGTGTGATGGATACACTAAAGGTGAACACAAAGTGTGATAGATGCACTAAGTGAACAAGTGTGATGGATATACTAAAGGTGAACACGAAGTGTGATAGATGCACTACGTGAATAGAGTATGATAGATACACTAAAGGTGAACACAAAGTGTGATAGATACACTAAAAGTGAACAGAGTATGATTGATACTAATGAATGAAGTGTGTTGAGTACACAAACGAGAATAGTGCAGATAGATTACAGAAAATGAGAAATGTGTGTGATAGATCAGAAATGAGAATGTGTGTGAAAGATAAAAATAGAGAATGTGTGATTGATACACTAAGTGAAGAGAGTGTGATTGAAACACTAATATAAGTGAGTGTGATGATACACTAAGTGAATGATTTGAAACGGAACTTCTTTGAATAACCCGTACATACATAATCGTGCACGAATAGAAGAAACTTGATAAGTACAATAAATACAATCATGATGCTTAAGGAAAGCAATAAATGGACACAAAGCAGCCTTTTAGAAAGCACCTCATGAGGTGAGTGGCGGTGAATTGCTCTTCTCCGATGGGGATCTTCCCTTGTGCTCTTCGAACACTTACCTTCAACTTACAGTACAAAGGCTCTAAAATACTGACAAGGGTTCTTCACGTAGAACACTTTGGATGTTGCCTTTCTTCCTAATCATATTCACAACTTTCCCTATTCTCCAACGGGGTGACAGACTAGGTTGGTTCAGTATCCAGAACTGAGATGCATACACGCTATCTCAACCTATGGGGCTTCCATACAGATTTTAAGCCGGGGCCCTGGGTATTTAAACCAGACTTTAGTCCTGGAAATCCCGAACCTTTACATTCTAGGCATCAGCCATTCGAACTCTAGTTTCCACCGTCGCAGTTGGTCTCCTAGGAACTCATTGCAAACACGACCAAGATGTCCCTGGCACGAAACGGTACTCGATGAGAGCATTTCTGATCGCCATTTTGGCATGAAGCGGACTTAAGCTTGGAGTAGAGGCACACTCATTCTTCGGAGCACTGACAAGGCCTGAAGAGGTACATCCGGAGTACAATCACGGAATTTGCTGAAGGTGAAACACACTTAGATGCTTCGGTTTTCCCTCTTTTCTTTTGCTTTATAGTCTGGAACCCATATAGCTTCAGATAGGTCCTGGTTCTACTGTTCTGACATGACCTGGGTTAAACCCTGCAGTTTTATGAAAGAACAAATACTGTTTTGCACAAATGTGGAGAATGACACAGCACTCTGAGCACAAAATGATAAAAAAAAAATGAGAGAAGGGTTCTTAACCGGGTGTTGAGCCTACGACTGAACTCAGTGAAAATGACTCAACAACGGAGAACAAAAGATAAATAACCTAAACACATTGAGAAACACTCGAAATGACTCAAAGCAAGAATCGAGACAAACAAAACAAAAGACACGACACACAGACGTGTCCCAAAGACGAGAGACATCTCAGTTTGTGAGGAGCCAGTTTCTCCGGGTATTGTTTCCCACCCTTTCTCATTTGTAATTCTCACATCACTCGGCCCTCAGGTTCTGTTTTTCTGAAAAAGCCCTTTTGCTCACTTTTTCTCTCAGCGCACATCTCTCTATTCTTCAATCTCTCATTTTTCATCCCTCCCCTGGGTGGTTGATGGATAAACAAAAAGTTGTGGGCTCTTGCCCCTAGCACTCAACTAGATTTTTCTTTTTCTGCGCGCAGCTAGTGAATTCCTCCCACAAAGGGGTTGCGCTACAACTAAGCGTGTAGCGAATCTGCGGCTGACATCGGCTGTCGATGCTCTGTCAGGGAGTTTGGACGTGGTTAGATCTATCCAGATGAAGGAGTGGGATATCTTGATCCATTCCAGTTCGTGCTTCGCACTTGGCTTGATACCTCGTTGCTTGGAGAATGAGAGAGCTTTCAGCTCCTTTGTTGACAGTTTCAGCTGTGCCCTTTTCTGGCAGGGAGAGTGCCCTTCTTAGCAAGTATGGTGCCCTTTCTGGTAAATGCATTGGCAACGGGGAAAAGACAGGAAGCCTGACTCAACTGTGCCCCTAGTTCATCATTTTGACCAATTTTTTTGTTTTGGTTTTCCACTAAAACAATTTTGACCGACATGAGAGTTAGATTAACATGCTTGTTCGATTTTCTTATTTGAAATCATGCAAGTTAGGTTATGAGCACTGAAAATTTTCCTTTTTGGGTCCAAGAAACGGTCCAGTTTTGAAAAATGGAATACTTTTCGAGAAAAATAGTCAACCTCAGTAAAAAATTCTCAAAAACTGTTTTTGCAAACGGCCACTGCTCAACGAGCACAGAACCTACCCTCGAGATGCACAACCTCAGATCCGAAAGAAAATTGCCCCTTGCTTGAAGGACACTGCATGGCAGCGGAAAGTTGCCCCTTGTTTGAATAGCACCACGGCACACTGTATGGCAGCAGAAAAGTTGCCCCTAGTCTGAATAGCGCCGCAGCACATGGCAACTAGTCCTCACTAGCGCCACAGCACACGGCAACCAGTCCTCACAGTGACAATTACAACCAAATTTTTGAATACAGAGAAGACAAAGATGACCAGAACCATCACATGGACACAGTCAGATTTGAAGTGTTTTACGGCTGGACTTCAGAATGAAGTTGCCTTACGTATCCCAAAGATGGGAATCAAGCCTCACGTAGTTCGGGGTTAAGGTACACTCGGGTATTAACCTCTCCTTTTTAGGCTCTAACTTTTGCCAAGGCGCCCGTTGCGAGTTTTCGACCTTGCGAGCTTTGTTCTTCTTTTCTTTTCATTTTTTTTTCATTTCTTTTTCTCTTTTTTTTTTTTTGCATTTTTTTTCTTTCCTTTTTTGTTTTTTTTTGTATTTTTTTTTTTTGCCTTTTCTTTTGCTCTAACTTTTGCCTAGGTCATCTTTCCGGGTTTTCGGCCCACAGGAGAATGGCTGCTGTTCGCTGATGATGTAGAAGTCCATCTAATGGAGGGTGAATTTGCCTCTAGTGTTGTGGATAGGAACTCGGTTGTCCTTCAGCAATACTTTCTCCTTTCCCCCTTCTGGGATTTGGCATTCTTGCCAGTCTTCCCTGGTTTGCAGAAAAGACTCATCTTTGACTCTTCGTGCGCATCTGACATTTTGTGCCCCTAGTTCGAGGGGTGCTTCAAATCTGGCCACACAGGCCTCATATTGTAATTGACCGTTGAACATTCTGAATCCAAGTTCAATGTTTGAAAGCAAAGGGGTTGAGTCTCGAGGCTGAGAGCGATCCTAAGCTGCACAATCTCAAGAGCGATTCCACACAGGTCTTCGCAGGATCGTGCAAAATTTTTTGAATTTTTTTTTAAGAAAGCGACAAATCGCTCGCGCTGAAGACACTGTAGAACCAATCTGGATCAAGCCAGGGTCCTTCTCAGTACTCACATTAATAAACATGATCTCAATCATTAAGGGCTTAGCATGCCTCTCTTTCTCCCAATTGATCAAAATTTTTTTACAAATCTCGAGGAATTCCTTCCTCTTTGTTTTCATCACAATGTTCAAAAAGTTTTGAAAAACTTAGGTCAATGCAACAATTTCAAGGCACAAAAGAGAAGGTGAAAAGTACTACTGCTTCATTCAAACTTTCTGGCACAACTGGCGCAAGGCAAAAGCAAACACAAGAGTGTGAAAATCACTGCTGTTTCATTCAAAATAAAAAACTGTTGGCACAACTGGCTCCCTGGCAGAGACAGACTCAAAACAAAACGAAAAGACAAACACAAAACAAAATGGCGATGCCCGAGGTAACACCCCCCCCGGAATCAACCCGACTCCTATACAATAGGACTGACTCGATACAACAAGACAGACCCAAAACAAAAGGACAGACTCAAAACAAAACAACAAGACTGGCCCAATACCCAAGTCAGAATGCAAAATTAACTGCACTTGTACATTGCTCAAAACAGTGCATGCCATCCACCACAGCTGGAGTAATCTGAGCGCCATCCGTAGGTGGTTCATCCCTCGATCACATAATCATATTATCCCCTAAGTTCACTGACCCAGTGCCGATAGACTTTGCAGAGCTTAGCGCGACAATGACCCCATTGTCAAACAGATCCTGTACTTCATGGCGAAGACGGAAGCAGTTGTCGGTAGTATGGCCAGTTTGCTGATGGTATGCGCAGTACTGGGTAGCATCATGCGTAACCGGAAGAGGGTTCGGGAGAGGTCAAGGCTCAAGGTGTTTGAGATGGCCTTGTCCAACAAGGATTTGGAGAGCTTTGCACAAAGGCATATGGAGGGCATGGAAGACCCTTTGACCTCGGGGTTGGTACTTCAAGATTTGTGGATTTTTGCTGGACGCACCAGCAGAGAGATTAGCAGGTGCTGGCCTGGTTTGCTGATCTCTTCCGAGTGCAGGATTATAGTTGAAAGGAACGTTTCTGATGCAACGACCCTTCTCCCGACTTGCCCCTTGATTCAAATTGCCCCCAACTTGAGTGGCGAAAATGTCATCCACAGTTTTTGCAACAAAGAAAAGACTCATCTTTGACTCTTCGAGCGCATCTGACATTTTGTGCCCCTAGTTCGAGGGGTGCTTCAAATCTGGCCACACAGGCCTCATATTGTAATTGACCGTTGAACATTCTGAATCCAAGTTCAATGTTTGAAAGCAAAGGGGTTGAGTCTCGAGGCTGAGAGCGATCCTAAGCTGCACAATCTCAAGAGCGATTCCACACAAGTCTTCGCAGGATCGCGCAAAACATTTTTTGAATTTTTTTTTTTTAAGAAAGCGACAAATCGCTCGCGCTGAAGACAGTGTAGAACCAATCTGGATCAAGCCAGGGTCCTTCTCAGTACTCACATTAACAAACATGATCTCAATCATTAAGGGCTTAGCATGCCTCTCTTTCTCCCAATTGATCAAATTTTTTTTACAAATCTCGAGGAATTCCTTCCTCTTTGTTTTCATCACAATGTTCAAAAAGTACTACTGCTTCATTCAAACTTTCTGGCACAACTGGCGCAAGGCAAAAGCAAACACAAGAGTATGAAAATCACTGCTGTTTCATTCAAAATTTGTTGGCATTACTGGCCCCAAGGCAGAAACAGACTCAAAAGAAAACAAAAAGACAAACACAAAACAAGATAGTGATGTCCGAGGTAACACCCCCGAAATCACCCGACTCTAACAAAGCAGGACTGACTCAATATAACAAAACAGGCCCAACTGACTCAGTAAGAAAAGACTGACTCTGTACAACATAATAAGACTGACCCAATACCCAAGTCAGAAAGTAAAGTGAACAGCATTCGCAAATGCTCAAAATAGTGCGTGCCATCCCCACAGCTGGAGTAAACTGAGTGCCGCCCGCAGGTGGTTCATCCCCTGATCACATCACATTATCCCACACAAGTTCACTGATCAAGTGCCGATAGACTTTGCTGAGCTGGCGCGGCGATGACCTTATTGTCAAACAGATCTTGTACATCATGACGAAGATGAAAGCAACTGTCAATGTCATGACCGGTTTGTTGATGATAGGCACAGTATTTAGTGTGGTCATGCTTTAGAGGGATAGAATCGGGTAGAGGCCATTGTTCCAATGGTTCCAGATATCCCTTCTGGAGTAAGGCCTCTAGGGCCTTTGACAAAGGCATATAAAGTGGGGTAAAAACCCTCTTGACTCGAGGTGGATATTTGGTTTTTTGTGAGCTACTTCCGGATGCACCGGTTAATGGGGTAGCTATTTTTTATGCGGTGGTGGTGACCATGCCCACTTCCGAAGATCTTGCAGCTGCATCACCACTGGTGGTCGCATTTGAACTGCGGGAAAACGTCCTCCTGGGCTGCTCCTTCTCCTGGTCAATGAGACCCTGCTTCATAGCATTCTCAATTTGTACCCCCATCTCATGTAAATCTGAAAATGTGGGGAGGGGGAGAACAATCATTTTCTACATGAGCTTGGGCTGGAGATTGCGCATAATCATCCGAATCTGATCTTTGTCAGTGGGCCTAGTGGTCATCATTGAGGCCTTGGCCCTCCACCGGGTTACAAAGTCAGAAAAACTCTCCTTAGGCTCCTGCCTAGTCATCTCGAGATCACGAGTTGTGACCTCGATCTGTGTATTATAGGAGTACTGAGCGTCAGAAGCCTCAGTCATCTCATCCCAATTCCTCTTAACATCGTCTTCCAGTTTTGCGTACCAGATGGCCGCCACACCCGACAGGGTTCGGCCGAATAAAGAAAGCTTCTGTAGTCTGGTGAGGCCCATCGGCCGTAATATGTCTGAAAACAGCCATAAATGCACCATGGGATCCCCGGACCCGTCAAAGCGGTTAATATATGGCATTTTAAAGTGGTCTAGCAGTGTCACGGCCGCATCGGTATACCCATCCTCAATGTCCGGGATGGACTTGACGCCCTGAGATTTCTTGAACAGCTTTTCAAGCTTGCTCACCTTCAATGCTATGGGGTCACCTCGGACTCAAAGGGAGAATCCGGCAGGTTGGTGGGTGTTTTGGATAGCTGGGGTAGGATTGGTGGCGGAGCCGGCCCTGTTGGAAAATCCGTACCATCCTGGACATTTGGTGTTTCCCCCGGGTGTCGGAACCCCTGGTGGTGGAGGAGCTTGATGTGAAGCAGATGCTCCATTTTGCTGTTGCAACCTGGTGATTAGCTGCAGCCTGCTGTTTGGCAAATTCCGTCTGGCGGGCAGCGTCTTGCTGCATGAGTTTCATACTTTCTTGGAGTTGACGCATCATTTCCTCCATCCCTGCCACGTTCTGCTGTTCCGGTTGAATGACTGGTATATCTATCTATGTGATAAAAACTGAGGCCTCAGCCTGACTATTCACTGGTGGGGTGGATCAGGGCCACTAATCTGGTAACTGCTGAACTAGTGATCTGTGCCTGACTAGCCCTTTTACCCTGCCTCTGGCGAAGGAACACTGATTTGTCCTTGAACTGAATCTCTGACCTAACAAAGTCTATCAGCACAAGTCCGATGAACCTCGGGGGATATTGGAGCCTTCTGAAACTATGGTTCCAAGACTACCTAGCAAAAGAGAAAACATGCAGCATCTCAGCCTGATTTCACCAAAACAGATATGAGCAGCTGAATGACTGTGCTCTCTACCAAATTCTGCCCAAA
>NW_021026476.1:0-62268 GCF_004153795.1 Camellia sinensis
TTTTTGGTCTCCTGAAGAAAGACAAAAAATTCCAATGGGACGGCCGATGCCAAGCTTCTTTTGAACAGATCAAGAAATATTTACAGAACCCACCCGTGTTGTCGCCACCAGAGCCGGGGAAACCGTTGATATTGTACCTTTCAGTGACTGAGACCACAATGGGCTATATGCTCGCGCAAGAATCCGAGGACAAAGTGGAGAGGGCTATCTACTATCTGAGCAAGAAGATGCTAGAGTATGAGACTCGCTACACACCATTAGAGAAGGCTTGCTTAGCTTTGGTATGGGCTACTAGGAAGCTGCGGCACTACCTGTTAGCTCACTCCATAATGTTGGTTTCGCGAGTCGATCCCATCAAATATCTTTTCGAGAAACCAGCACTTACGGGTAGGCTAGCTCGTTGGTTGTTGTTGCTCTCCGAATTCAATCTGAAATATGTAACACGCAAGTCAGCCAAGGGAAGAGCAGTGGCAGAGTTCTTAGCTGATCATCCAGTTGAAGGAGGTGAAACAGTTGAGTACTTATTCCCAGATAAAGCCATTTTGCACATCGACGACGAATATTGGACGATGTACTTTGACGGAGTGTCAAATCAATACGGGTATGGGATAGGAGTGTTGCTGATAGCACCTGACAAGTCCCGTATCCCTCTAGCCTTCAAACTCCGGTTCAAAGTCTTGAACAACGAAACAGAATATGAAGCATGCATTGCTGGTCTAGAAGCAGCCCTGGAACTAGGGGCAAGACGGTTGGACGTCATCGGTGACTCGAACCTTGTTGTATCTCAAGCAAAAGGAGACTGGAAAGTTAAAGAAGAGAAGATGATGATGTATCACCAGACCTTGGACTTGTTAATTCCCAGGTTCGAGAAGCTAAACATCGCTCATCTTCCAAGAGAGAACAACAGGTTCGCAGATTCTTTAGCAATTCTATCTTCCATGATAGATATCCCGTTCAGAGTCCGGATGCATCCAGTCATCATTGGCCATAAATTTACGCCAGCCTATGAGTCGATTGCTGCTATAGATGAGGTTCAGGACGAAAACCCCTGGTATTACGACATTTGGAACTTCTTAGAAAAGGAAGCATATCCGCCAGGGGTAAATGCCAAGGATAAAAGGGCAATCAGAAGAATGGCCGTTCAGTTCATCATTTGTGGGGGTAAGCTGTATAAGAGAGGTCATTTGGGAATGCATAAGCTGTGTGTTAATGCCGAAAAGTCGAAACATCTAATGGAAGCCATCCATGGAGGGGAATGCGATGCACACATGAACAGAGTAATGATAGCACGGAAGATCTTCAGACAGGGTTACTATTGGTCCACCATGGAGGAGGATTGTATTAGTTTTGTTCGGCGATGCCACAAATGTTAGATCCATGCAAATCGCATGAATATCCCGCCGTCGAAACTGTACAACATGACTTCGCCATGGCCGTTTTCAGTTTGGGGAATTGACGTGATCGGGGCTGTCACTCCAAAGGGGTCGAATGGGCATGAGTTCATCCTGGTCGCGATAGATTATTTCACAAAGTGGGTTGAGGCCTAGTCTTATGCGGTGTTGAAGGCGTCGCACGTCGCAAAGTTTATCAGAAATAACATCATCTGCCGCTACGGGGTCCCAAACAAGGTCATTTCGGATAACGGTTCCCACTTTAAGAAGGAAGTGATTGACTTGTTGGAGAAATACAACGTGGCTTTTCATAAGTCATCCACATACTGGCTGCAAACCAACGGAGCGGTCAAGGCCGCCAACAAGAATATCAAACACATACTGCAGAAGATGGTGGAAACCTACCGGGATTGGCCAGATAAGCTGCCATTTGCTCTGTGGGGCTACAGGACTTCAATTAGAACTTCTACCGGAGCGACTCCGTATTCATTAGTTTATGGGATGGAGGTCGTTCTACCTATCGAGATTGAGGTTCCGTCATTGCGAGTATTAGCTGAGTGTCAGATAGCCGAAGCAGATTGGCAATAGAGCAGGTTTGAGGAACTCATGCTTTTTGATGAGAGGAGACTGAAAGCACTGTACCATGTTTAAGGTTATCAGCGTAGAATTGCCCGGGCTTTCAACAAGAAGGTTAAGTCCAGGAATCTAAAGGAAGGAGATTTGGTGCTCAAGGACAACCGAGCCCCCATCCACGACCCAAGGGGCAAGTTCAGACCTAATTGGACTGGTCCCTATATTATCAAAGTTATCTGGTCAGGTGGAGCTGTGGTTCTGATGGACCTAGATAGCCTGGAATTTTCCCAACCGATCAACATGGACAAGTTGAAGAAATATTACCCCTGAGAGGCTCGCTAGGCCGAAAACCCGAAAGGGCGACTTAAGCAAAAGTTAGAGCACAAAAAAAATTGGAAAATATAAAAACTGAGCTCGCAAGGTTGAAAACCCGAAAGGGCAACCTTGGCAAAAGTTAGAGCATAAAAGGAGAGTGAAAATACTTGAGTGAACCTAAGCCTGAACTACGTAAGGCTTGATTCCCATCTTTGGGATACGTAGGCAACTTCATCCTGAAGTTCAGCCATAAACTTTTTCTCCGATCAACTTTGTCCATTTTGACCATCTCAATCATCTTTATCCATCAGCATTTATCGCAATCTCCGGTGCAGTGCTATTCAGACTAGAGGCAACTTTCCGTTACCACACGCTGTCGCGGTACTATTCAGACTAGGGGAAACTTTCCGTTGCCACACGCTGTCGTAGTACTATTTAGACTAGGGGCAACTTTCCAGTTGCTAGGATCCGGGGTTGTGCATCTCAGTGACAGATCTTAGGCGTGTCCAGTTCTAATCCATATCGAAAATGGTTTTGAAAAGTTTTAATAAAAGTTGACTTTGTTCAAATTAATCTTTTTACAACTAAGACCATTTTTGGACCAAAGCGAAAAATTTTCAGTACCACAACCTTCAATTTCATTGATTTCAAAACAGAGTTCTCCTACTCTTGCATACAATCGAAGTTGCTTTTTTTTATTACATTCATAAAGAAAACTTGAAAGTACTAATAAAGCAATAAATCCGGGGCATAGTCAAGTCAAGTATCCCTGCGCCCCCTCCCAGAGCTGGTCGAAGCCTCTGATGCCAAGCTAGGCCCAACCTGTGCCTCCTCATTGAGCCAATCCAAGCACTCGTCAGACAAAGTGCAACTAAAAGTGGGAGCAGGGGCCAGGAGCTCTCTAGTCCTCCATGCTGTGGCATATCGGGCAAGCTGTGCACCTCGGACCGGGAAAGCAGCCGGATACTCAATCCCCTCTGGCGGGCAAATCTGATCATGACCGAGCTAGCGCAGGAACCGGAACGGAAAGTAGAACACACAGTGGGTCAGACCAATCAACTGGATCCCGATCAGCCGGGACATGCTATAGCTCATTGCTGGGAGATTGAGCCAAGGACAACGCCAAGCAATGCGACCTGCAGACAAGTTGCACATCCATTCAAACCACCACCTTTCATCAGGGGCATCGACTAGGCACTGTCGAAAGAAATAGCCTCGAGCTGAGTAGGCTGGGCAAGAGTCCACAACCTGCAATTTGTCCATCAACCATACCTGGGGAGGGATGAAAAATGAGAGAATAAAGAATAGAGAGATGTACGGTGAGGGAAAAGTGAGAAAAGGGTTTTGTGAGAAAAACCGAGCCCGAGGGCCGAGTGATGTGAGCAAATACATATGTGAGAATGAGTGGGAAACATTACCTGCAGCAGTAGTGGACTCCCAGCAAATCTAGTCGTCTCCCGGCGATGGAAAGTATCCAAGCCCATCAGTGTCTCGGCCAAGGTCATGGCGATGCAACTCTTTCCTTCTCTCAAGCCTTGAGCAACTTCAATCAGATGAATGCTAGATCCGCCAAAGCCCGAGGAAAGCAGAAAGTGAGACAGTAGGCACAAGCAAAGGGTGTGTTGCCGGAAACCTTGCCAATAATGATTGATGCGGTCACCAGCGTCAGAAAAGCGATGAATCAGACCGAGGATATCCAGTTCCCTATTACAGATCAGAGAACGAGCGTCCTGCGCGGTGAGTCCACACATCCGCCCTAAAGCTTGGGCGTGGCCAAAGCAAAACTGGGGCAAGACCTCTTCATGACATTCAGATTCCATCAAAACTTGAAAATCTTCAAAAGTTGGACATACCTCTTGCCCGCCAAAGCTAAAGACATGCGTCACCAAGTTCCAAAACCTCGCCGCGGCATGGAGGAAAGGAAGGTGCAGCGGAGTGCGACTCAGCGCGAACAGTGCATTCAAGCCGAAACCCCGGAAGTTCAACTTTTTCGAACCATCTAGAGAAGCGATCCAAGCTGTGAGATTTTCAACAAGAAGCGCCTCCATTTTTTGTGCAAAACTAAGATGAATTGAATGAACCACAGGGCTAAGGCTTTTAAAGAGGAAAAGACACTATTCGGGGGACAAGTGTCAAAAATTTGACGGTTGCTGAGCTGAGTGGCCGGCCGGCCACCTTTTCTGGCAGGCCGGCCATTTCTTTTTCAAAATCTGGCCGGTGGCCTCCCCTTTGCAATAAATCTGGCCGACCGGCTCCCAAAAGTAGCCGGCCATGCTCCAATGTGTGTCTTTAGCCCTGTTTTACCCTCCAAGAGAAAGTTTCAAGCATTTCCATGCAACGGGTGTGTCGAAGGCCTCTATTTCCCTCTGTTTCGGATGCGTTCCGTTACCCAGATCGTCCGAAGTACACTTTGTTTTGTTAAGTTTTGTTTATCGAGTTGTTGTTTTGTTTATTGAGTTGTCGTTTTGCTTATCGAGTTGTTTGTCGAGCTGTCGTGTTTCATTGTTACTCTTTGTTTAAGGAATTTTGTTTGAGTCTTGTTTATTGAGTTGTCAACACTATTGTGTTTTGCTTATCAAGTTGTAAACTTGCTAAGGTTTTGTTATATCTTAGAAAGTTAAGTTGTCGCGTCGGTTCACTACCTGATTGGGCTAAATGAACAATGCACATTTCCATTCAATCTCATTATGGTGCAAAATAATGCGATATGATGCTAAGAGTTTAAAACACAACACTTTTTTCAAAAGCTGTTTCATTCCATCATGCCTCGCTTGTTACAACATTTACAGACTAAGGCACAAGTTTTACAAAGAATAAAACTGCCCGATAATGTACAATGTGCTACAACTACTAGCAAAAAGATAAATAAAACAGGAAATAGCCGCATCTATGCTCTCAAGAGCAGGAATAAGAGGCCCTCTTCGTCCTCTTCTGCGGAATAGACTCTCCGCCACCATCGCCATCATCATCATCTGAATCGGAGTCGTCATCCTCGGGATCCCCCTCGGCCTCGCCTCCACTCCCGGAACCAAGACCGGAGCCGTCCTCTCTATCAGCAGATGTCTCCGACTGACGATCTGCAGCCTCCTCCTCATCCTCACCAGGCTCCTCCTCTACAATGTGTGCTCTGCGTCTACGAGACGACCCCCCCTCCAGCTCCTCGAAAAGGCCTAGATGGCCCAGCTCCTCGAAAAGGCCTGGATGGCCCAACTCCTCGAAAAGGCCCAGATGGCCCAGCTCCTCGAAAAGGCCCAGATGGTCCACCTCCCCAAGAAGGCCCAGGTGGCCCGGCCTATGGATGAGCATATACCGGGGGCATCTGAGAATAAAGAGTTCAATTCAAATACATCAGTCCAAATATGTACATCAGATGCAGATGCAAGAAAACTACATGAAGTGGGTACATATAAACACAGTGTATAAGTGAGGTGTGTGTCAGATGTGCTCTACACAAGTAGCCTATCAATGTAGTAGAAATCAGCATACCATCAGAAGTATGATAAATGCCAGAAAACTAAAGAGTACCTGGAAGCCCATGATGGACAACTGTGCCTCCCTCCGCAGGACCATCCCCTCAAGCGATGCTACCATCTTGAGCACCTGATCCATGTACTTAACAGGAGGCTGCAGATGCAAAGGCAAGGGTATCAGTAAAGGAATGAACGTCCAAGTATCTGAGTAATGAATCAAAGCCGTAAAACATACTGGTGGTGAGTCGGGGTCTCTGACATATCGATGGCCGGGCATCGGAGGCTCTATCAGGATCGGAATCGGAGAGGTAGTCCCATACTGCCACCCCATCAACTCGGTCAGCATGTCCGGCCATCCAGGATGAGGATAAGTCGGAGGAATCGGGGGAACCAATCCACCCCCACCTCTAGATGTACCAGCCCTGCTGGTGGAAGGGGCGTCTGCAGCCCAAGCCCGGGCCTGGCTCGAAGATGGCATGCCAGCAGGTCTCATCGTCGGAGTACGAGCTCCCGTCAATAGAGGCATCAGGTATATGTGACAATAAGTAGCGTAATCCCCCTCCTCAAGATGTAGCAAAGCATCAGTACCCAGCATAGCATTAACAACATCCCGGGAAGGGAGCCTATCAGCAATCCGCATATCGACTGGGGGTGCTGAGGGAGGGTCCTGAGAAGTGTACCCCCAGACCTGAAGCAAGAAGCGGTCCCCCAAAAACCAGGCCCTACCAACTGGTCCTTCGAACAAGAGCCTGTACCGGGAGGCACCCCATCCCCCGGCAAACTGGAATCGGAGACCTTCACCTAAAGGCGCCCAGGGCTGCCATGTAATCTGCGATACAGACGCATAAACCAAGCAGAAACGAAAATGTACAAGGCACAATCAAAGCATCGCAACTCAAAAGAAAATGTAGAGTTCATGGGAATATTCATGCCTCCGTCGACCGTAGCTTACCTGTGTGATTGTCGAAATAATGCCCGTCAATTATCAGTCATGATCAATTCAGTTTACCGGTAATAGCAGATAAAGGAGAGACTCCCGAGGTCTTGGCCGGTGCCTGAGGGCTTGTGCGCTAAATACGAGTGGTACGGGGTTGCACGAGATAGTACCTCTACACCGTAACATCCAGTGAGCCACGTCGGAATACACATAGACGCCAAACAATGTGGAAAACTAGAGAACTCACAGAGTGCTGAGGGCTACGTAGCATCGATACAGGGTATAAAGTGCGCCGTGTGTGCAATGGTGTAAGTATGAGAAGCAGAAATGTAAATCAAGAAAGGGCAGAAAGTACCTCTCAGGCTCTCAATAGCGGCGCCAAAGTAAGTCCGCCCGTCCGCGGAATCACGCTCATGTAGCAATAAAGGGTAGCCAAGCCGGCGCCACCCAGTATGCCAGGGTCAATCTGTGCTTGACACTGTTGACAGGTCAGCCAAAGCAGTCACAGATAAAGCCCAACAATGTTTCGCCCTGTCAGCGTAATAACAAAGTGGTCCCGAAGAGAACATTAACAGCCCGCGGCATACTGTGCTGCCTCTCATCAGAGTACCGGGTCCATCTCACCTGCACGTAATGGAAGAGGACACAGGTGTATCGGACTCTCCCCGAAGCTCTATCAACAGGCGGGCGAACCCCCAGCAAATAAATCCAAGCAGCCTCCCACTGGTCCATGTCCTCATCGTAAGGGATAGGCCAACCTCCCACGTCAAGGCCAGTCAGTACGGCGAAGTCAAACGGGGTCATAGTCAAGTCCCCCGTGGCAGAGAAATGGAAGGAGTTGGTGGTGTCCCACCATCTCTCCACCAAGGCAGCCATCAACGTCCTCTTGGTAGGACAACGAGATGGCCCAGTGCAGAAGGGCCCAAACCCCGTCAAGTCAACCAAATCCCGAACAGCCTCCGGGAGCTCGGCGTACCAATCTCTCGCCGCGGTAGAGCCATATCCCCGCACAGTGCGAGAAGTCACCTGCATTCAGAAGAAATACATGTTTCAGCATAAAATGAATAAGCTGCGTGTAAATAAAATGAATAGGCTGCGTGCAAAGTAAAGAAAGTGAGCCGCGTGTTCAGAATCAGTGTGTGCTGTGTGTTCACCTTCAATTTGGGCTGTGTGTTCAGAAAATCAGTGTTTGGGCTACGTGTTCAACCCTCAATCAGTGTGTGCTGCGTGTTCACCTTCAATTTGGGTTGTGTGTTCAGAAAATTAGTGTTTGTGCTGCGTGTTCAACCCTCAATCAGTGTGTGCTGCATGTTCACCTTCAATTTGGGCTGTGTGTTCAGAAAATCAGTATTTGGGCTGTGTGTTCAACTCTCAATCAGTGTGTATTGCGTGTTCACCTTCAATTTGGGCTGTGTGTTCAGAAAATCAGTGTTTGGGCTGCGTGTTCAACCCTCAATCAGTGTGTGCTGCGTGTTCACCTTCAATTTGGGCTGTGAGTTCAGAAAATCAGTATTTGGGCTGCGTGTTCAACTCTCAATCAGTGTGTGCTGCGTGTTCACCTTCAATTTGGGCTGTGTGTTCAGAAAATCAGTGTTTGGGCTGCGTGTTCAACTCTCAATCAGTGTGTGCTGCGTGTTCATCTTCAATTTGGGTTGTGAGTTCAGAAAATTAGTGTGTGGGCTGCGTGTTCAACCCTCAACCAGTGTGTGTCGTGTGTTCACAATCAATTTATGAGCTGAGTGTTTAGGAATTCAAGTGATTGAACCGTGTGTTCAGAATGCAAACAGAATGCATGAAAAATTCATAATATGTTACAGAAAAGGTAAAAACGAAGTAAATACCTCTCGGGCCTCATGGGAGAGGTGATACTTTGGCTCCCGCAGAAGGAGATCCCCGGGTGCTCGCTCGTCAAAATCGGTGAAGTGATAGAAAACAGCCCGTGGAAGAACATGTGCTGGTGGGTCGTACCTCTCGGGGATAAAGGGGCGAACCCTCGGATGCAAAGACATGATGTCAGGCTCGCCTCCGGCGCCTGGAGAACCTCCGCCGTGGGGAAATTGACCCGCCATTTCAAGAAATATGCAAAAGGGGCAAAAATGAGCAAAAATAAGCCAAAAATTGGAAAAAGTCTACAAAAGTCAACTCTCGGAAAATGAAAAAGTCAACAAAAGTCAACTCCTGAGAAAATCTTCCAAATATTGAGACCAACTCACCTCAAGTCGCGAAAATGAGAAAAGAAGCCCCGAAATCAAAATTTAATCGGTTCAAAGTGCTTAAAATTGAAAGATTTCGCGAAAACAACTTGCGTGGGACGTTGGAAAACGCGTATGGAGCCCAGATCTGAGGGAGAAAATGGTTTGGGAAGCTAGAGAAGATGTTTTCGGAGCTGCATTTGTGAGCACGAAGTGTTTGGATGAATGTATTTAAAGAAAAGAGGCTGAAAGACAAAACTGCCCCGAATTTGGGCTAAGTGGCCGGCCGGCCACTTTTCGGGCAGGCCGGCCATTCCCTTTTCAAAAACTGGCCGGTGGCCTCCCTCTCCCAATAAAACTAGCCGGTGGTGTTCCCCACATGCCCTCCAAGGTCCCTGCAAATTTTGGGGAGGATTGGAGTCCCCGGGACCTGTAAAAGTACAAGAGAAGTGCACTTTCGGTCGCGAAATCGCTCCGCCGGAACCTCAGCTTCAACTTCCGATGTGCGTCTCATAATTACTCGTCGAAAGTGAGACGTATCCTTTCGAACATGTTGTAACCTCTCCAGGAGGTGAGCCGGAGGTCGCGATCGAGTCGCCCTCCCCGAAACATGCATCTCCTTACTCGTTGTTTTGTGACAAACATGCATCCTGGTTTACGCTTGTTCCGCGTTATCATGTACATAACTTGCATTCTCATGCACATACTTGCATCGTTATGCACATCTCTTTGATATCACCGAGCCTTCGTGCTTAAACTCGCGTTGTCACGCGCGTTCCTTCCCGCATTGAGATGCACTTTTCCATCAACACCGCGATTGTCTGCATTCAATATCACATTGAACATATGTTGTTAGATATGTTGTGGTTGTTAAGTTTCTTTCTTTTGTAGGCACGATATTGTATGTACGGTTCATTTGAAGCTGGTGCGACTAGACGAATCGCTCTGGTATCGTATCTTCTCCGTGTGAGACGCGACGGGAATTGAATAATTCTCTGCATTCCTAACTGCATGAAATGTAGTTGTTGCTTTGCATTCTTGCTTAAAATTGTTGCATCTATTTGCGAATACTTGCTTCATTACAGCTCGCTGCATTTGCATGATCATGAGTTACGTCCGCCGTTGTGCATATCATTTTGCATCTTGCCCCCTGCCTGCGGGCATGCCTGTGGGCACATCTTTGCTATTTTGTATGTTTGTCTAAGTCTTCGGCCTTGTCAAAAATGGATCGTCTCTGGGCTTTGACATTCACTCACGTCACTTATGACTTCCAAGTTCTGTTAAAGAGGGGCAACTGTAGACACCCCATTTTTGACCAACCTTAAGACTCAGACGTCACCGATTGAGCGCTTGGTGATGTTGCGTATCGTGCTCGTTCTGAGGTTTCAGAGTCTCGGCTGCGAGCCTTGCCTCCGGACTTCCGGACTTTTTCATGCTTCGCCTCGGTTTGCGAACCAGGCTATGTTTTCTCTGCTTTCTCTTCCCAAAGGGAGGGAGAGGTCTCGTAGATCATCTCTCAGTGGCCGTAGGCTACATTTCGTGGTCATAGGCCATTTTGCCCATTTGGAGTCCGGTTTCTGGTTTTTCGGAGCCGTTGGCAGTGTGCCTCGGTTCGGGACCGCTTAACCACCTCCGTTTGCTCCGGTTTTTGGCATGCATCTTATTTGCTCCCTTTTGAGGGACACTGTGGCTCGAAAAACCAACTTCGTGGTCGAACACCACTTCCGGTGCCTAACAGTCAGTTTTTGGGGCCTCGGGCTGCGCGTTTCGGCCCCTGAACCATCATTTTGCATCGGTTTGAGTTCATTTTTGGCAGGGACCTCTGTTTCATTGTTAGAAAGGTCATAGAAGGGTGGGAGGCCAGTAATTGTTCTGACAACTAGTTTTATGCCTCTATCGCCCTCCGTCGCCCGTTTTTCCCACTTGAAAGCCAATGTTGACCACCCTAAGGCCACTTTTTCTTGCCCCAAACCACATATTTGTGTTGTACACACCTGGGAAGCCACCAATATCACATGGCCGGCTAGTAATTGTGTGTGACCTTTTTGAACCCCTCCTAAAAGTGGCCTCTTCTCTCTCCTGGTTCACTTTCTCTAGTTTTTTAACACATGGTTGTGTTGTGCACACATGGGAGGCCACCAATCTGGGGTGGCCGGCCACTAATCATGATTGACCCTTTTGACCCTTGGCCGGCCGGCCACCTGCAACTTGGATAACCAGCCGGCCTTGATCCTCTCTCCAGGTACATTACAGATGTGTATTCTGTTTCCCCCCAGATTGTGTATCCGGGGGGCTGCATTTTTGGGAGGAAACTTGAATTCATTTCCCCCCTTTTCTCCCCCTCTTTTGCCTATATAACAGCAGCTCCAGCTCCCATCTGAGGGTTACAAAAATTGCTCTTAGCCTCCTATATTGATTCTCCCTCTCCTTCTTTTCCAAGCACAAAAATCCTTCAAATCCTACACCATTTCTACACTACCTCATAGCACAAGGCCTCCATACTCCATACCAGCAGTTTGAGGCTGTTTTTCAGAGCTAAGGAGCCACCAAACTCAAGCCAAGAGTTGTCAAAGACATAGGCTACAAGGGTAAGTCTCCTTCTCCCTCTTTCTTGCCTATTTTTTCTCAATATATTAGCCATACTTGCTTCCATTTTTGGGCTCCGACCCTAACTGAAAATAGTCATTTTTTGAGGTCTTTTTCATGTTTGATTAAGGGTCCTTCCCTGTTTAAGGGCTCCAGCCACCACTTACTTCTTTAACCCTCTTGTATGCCTTTTTCTTGCATAGTATTTTAGTCCTATTTGTAAACTGTTTTGAGGCATGTTGTAAACTGAAAAGTGGCTTATTTTGAGCCCTTATTCAACATTGTTGAAGGGCTCTTCACTGTTTGAGGCCTCCATCTGTCACTTGCCTCTTTATCCCTCTTTTGGCCTCATATTTGCATGTTTTGTTAGCCCTTTGTGCTTATATTTTTGGGCTCTGGTCCGAACTGTGAATAGCCTTATTTTGACCCCCTATTCATGTTTGATTAAGGGTCTTTTTCTGTTTGAGATTCCCTTCTTGCTCTTTGTGTTTAAACCTCTTTTTAGGCCTTATTTTGCATAGTATTTTAGGCTTGCATGTGCACTTTTTTGGGTTTGATCATAAACTATAAAATACCATGTTTTGGGCCCCTCTTCAACTTTGTTGAAGGGCCCTCCTATGTTTGAGGCCAGAAACGGCCAGAAACCATCACTTGCTTCTTTGTCTCCCTTTTGGCCCATTTCTTGCACAATGTTTTAGGCCTGTTTATGTTTAGATCTGTGGCTTGTTACAAACTGTAAAGTGCTTCTTTTTGAGCCCCTATTCAACTTTGTTGAAGGGCTCTTGGCCATTCAGGGCCAGCAAATGTTACTTGCTTCATTACCTCCCTTACGGGGCCATTTTTGCATGCTAGCTTAGTCCTATTTGCGTCCATTGTTTGGCCTTGCTCAAAACTGTAAATATGCTTGTTTTGGGACTTCCTTGAATCTGTATTCATGCTTCATGTTCAAATAGTGCATGCTTTGTATAGCTATAGGCCATTGCGTGTGCCTAGTTTTGCATTTCGGGTCTCATTTCATGCATCGGGTACCATATTGCTATGTTTCGGGGCTGTTTTGCATCATGTTTTGCTACTGAAATTTGCATGCTAGTATGCCATATTCCATGCCTTGCCATGTCTTGTTAGAGTGGCATTCGGTGCCTTAGGATCAGTCCTCGGTTTGCGTGCATGCGTGCACGCATCTCGAGCGTCTCATTTTCATCTAATGGCCTCTTATGTGAGTGTGGCTGAGGTCCACTCATGTTGGTGTAAGTCCATTATGCATTGTGTATGCCATTTCATTTCATAGCATTGTGTATGCTAGGTTGTATGTTAGCGCATCGTGTATGCCGTGTTACCTCGTACATCGTGTATGCCATTTCATAGCATTGTGCATGCTAGGTTGTATGTTAGGATTGCATTTATGCATGTCATGCATATTGCATTGTGCTTGGGATAGGAGTTAGCCCGAGCACGGGAAACGAGGGACGTTTCGTACTTCGAGTGACGGAACGTGTCTCAATTCCCAGTCACCGACACTCCGGATTATCCATGATGGAGTTCAGGTTTTGTTGTGTTTATATGTGCATTCATTTCATATCGAGTCGTGCAATTCGACTCCTCAGCTATTATGCATCGATATGCGTGATTGGTGGCACGAGGATCGAGGCATGCATACATTTGTGAAAATACATTGCCATGTCCTTTTCCTGCTCTCTGTTGCAGCAAATCAAGAATCAGCAGCCTTTCGGAGTTCGGCACGCATTCCAAGAATAATTGCAAACAGAGGCTAATTGGGGCATCGCGATGGATTTCTGCGCCATAGCAACCCGGACATGCATCATTCATCATCCGAAGCAGCGTCGAGGCAGTCCCTAGCTTGCATACTAGTTTACAGCTTTCCTAGTTTAATTTGTTAATTAATTAGGATTTTGTAATTATTTGGACTGTAATATTTATTCAGGACTGTATATTATTTATTCGGACCCTCCGTGCGAGGGCACAACTGTAATAAGTGTGCGTGTGTGTGATGTATGTCTTCCAACCCCACGTCTTTCTCCCTTTTATTTACCAACTTATGATGGTTAGATTAGGACATATTTCAATTAGCATACAGTATGACAGCATGTTTGCATCATCCATCTGTTTTGCATGCACCGGGCTCGGCGCATCATACTAACTGCATTGTATTTTCAATTCCAAGTTGAATACATGTTAGCTGTAACATTTCATATGCCATGTTTAAAATAGCCGAGCCTGCTATAGTTGCATTCTTGCATGTGTTGCATTAGGCATTTCAGCATATTTAGGATCACGCATGGATTTCTAATTAGCTTCTGTTTTGGCTTGGAGTACTCGGTAAGTTTTATGCTTTAGCATCCTTGCATGTGTGTGAGTGACTGCCATGATAGCATGCTTACCATGAGGCTAATTGCTTATGTGATTAACTGCCTAAATACCTGTGGGTGAAGGTTGGGTTATTTGGATAGAATAATCATTCACTGTGTGTTTTAAGCCCACTCGATAGTGGCAAAATCATGTTTTCTAAGCCCACCTGAGGGTGCAAATCCACGTCTTAGCCTACTTGCGAGTAGCACCATCAAACCATTTTCAAACAAACAAACATGAAATGTTTTGTTCCAATTCAGGCGATCCAGTCTATACTTGTATGCTTGCGCATCACATAGTAATCTTAGGCTAATAACCGGAATAAGAACACACAATGTTTTTCAAAAATAGATATCATGGTTAGTAGAGGCGATCTTGATCGGGCAGAGCGGGGGTGCTCATGAAGTGACCTTCCCCAATCGATACCCAAGTTCCCGAGCCGAGGGCAACTTTGGTGATGACGGACACGTGGCCTTAGGCAAACAAGTCAGGGTTTCCTAAATTTCTCCAAAATAAAATATTTAGGTGTCGACTCTGTATCTGGCAAAGTCCATGTTTGGCACCACTTCTTTCAAAATCTGTTTTCTCAAAATGATTTGCCGGATTTGGACTCTTTGGTTCAGATTTAGAACCGTGACAAATTTTGGAGTCCTGAACTGTAGTGAGCACAATATCGAACGGAACGGGGGACTCGTTCCTCCCGGGGGCGTTCGGGGACGTCTACAAGTACACCAGCACATCAGGGTAGATGAAGATGGTGCTCGTGCCAAAGTAAAGTCCAACACAACAATGATGTCGAACAAGAAACCTACGGGAAAGATTAATATGATCGAGAAGAAGGGCCAGCCTAACAATAACAATTGTGGCGCACCACCCAATGATGAAAACGCCAAGGCAATGAGGTTGAGGGTCCGCACCGCCATTACGACTATTTTCAACAAGCCCATCTACCGAATTCTTAGTGAAATATGCGATGAACGTTTCGTTCGGCAGCCCGCCAAATTGGGAGAAGCACAGAAAGGCTACGACGAGAGGTATAGGTGCACCTTCCATGATGAAGTAGGGCACCAAACTAAAAATTGTATTCCTTTAAGGCAACATTTGGAAGAATTGGTGGCAGCTAGCCACTTAGATTGATACATTAAGGGGCGAGCTCGGCCTGCCCCTCAAGATCGCAATGCGGTTGACGGGATGCCGGCAGATGGTTCGCCTCAAGGCGTGATCAATGTGATTCATGGGATCATAGAACTTGAGCGAATCTGCAAGCTCAAAGGGGTGATCAAAAAAGCGAAACATATGAGGGAAGTGTTGAGTGTTCAACCGACCACAAAGATAGGGAAGATGAAAGCAATGAATGCCATCACTTTCTCTAACAGGGACTTAGCAAGGTTGCAGAACCTTCACAATGACGCACTAATTGTAACTCTACGCATCAAAAACTTTGATATCAAGTAGATCTCAATAGACCAGGGAAGCTCGTGTGAGATAATATACTATGAGACCTTCAAACAATTGAAATTAGAAGGAAAAGACCTGGCATTAGGGACTTCCCCGTTGGTTGACTTTAATTCGATGCCAGAATGGCCAGTTGACAAGATAAGTTTGCCAATTAAAACTGGATTGATGACGAAACAAGTGGAGTTTTGGGTGTTGAAAATTCCCTCCACTTACAACATCATTTTGGGAAGAGCATGGTTGCACGCCATGCGAGCTGTAGCTTCAATTTACCACCAAGTGATGCGATTCCCAAAGAAAGTCAGAGTAATTGAAGAGGTCTTAGGAGACCAAATCATGTCCAAGCAATGCTTTGTGACTGTGAACTGCAACCGAGCTACCAAAGGATTTGTGAAGATGGTAAAAGAACTAGAGAGCAACGAGATGTTCACAGATGTCGGTAAGGTAGCCGAATAGAAAGAGGTGGAAGATCTGGCGGAAGTAAGAATCGACGAGAACGACCCAAAGAAGTCCCTCTTGATTGGCTTATCTTTGTCCAACACTAAGAGAACAAAGATCATGGAATTTTTTATCTCCAATATCAAAGTGTTTGCTTGGACGCCACACGATATGCCTAGAATTGACCCAAACTTCATCTACTATCAACTTAACGTCAACCTTACTGCTAGACCAATCATACAGCGAACATGCAGGTTTGCTCTTTATCATGCCGAGAAACCTGTTGGATGTGGGGGCGACCAGAGAGGTTTACTATCCCAAGTGGATCTCCAACATCGTGGTAGTAGCCAAAAAGATCGGTAAATGGCGCGTTTATGTGGACTATAAGACGGTCAACAAAGCATGCCTAAAAGATATTTTTCCTCTACCAAGGATAGACCAACTAGTGGACCTAACTACAGGCCACAACTGACTTAGCTTTCTTGATGCATATCGTGGATCCATCAGATTGCTATGTATGAACCGGATCAGGAGGTCACGCCCATCACAACTTCAAGGGGGTTGTATTGCTACAAGGTCATGCCCTTTGTGTAACGCCCTGAAATAAATGACAATAGCCCATATAATACGTTAGTTAAATAACAACACATGATGAAATAATTATCTTCCATTAATCCCAATTACTTGTAGAGAAGGATAACATATGCAAGTACACATTCACAAGTCTAACCCTGAATCTATAGCATATGTTACATGATAAAGAAATAGAATGAAAGTTGAACAAATAAGAAATGCCTTAAAGGCATACAGATTTTCAAGATAGTGCTTGGTTATAACAAAATGGATTTAAATCCAATACAGTTAAAGCCCTGGCTAGCACAAAATAAGAACAACAAAACAACCAAAATAAAGCTCTTGCTTCCAAGTTCTCCCAAGCTATTGCCTTGGCAGAGGCATGTCATCAGCACCTGAAAATGGTTTTCCCACATAGGGTGAACCAAAGTCCAGTAGAAATAATCCAACACAGTATATGAATCTTAACAAAGATATAAAGTGATATGCATATGTAATGTTCGTACCAAAACATTTTATATGACTTCCCCAGAACCATGCCTTGCCAGGGTTATCACAATTATAAAGTCATTTCCTTTATAATAAAAAGCAGCGCAGTGAATCACACTTTGGGAAATCTCAAAACAGATCCAACATTTTATGAAAATTTCGTCCGTGGGAACCCGTAAACCGGCACCCATGTAAACGTAGTCTCTACAAGCACTACTATTGCCATTTCAAGGAAATTTCATCCGCGGGATTGACACTCATGTATACGTGTAGTTTTTTAGGACTTTCACCATGGACACTCAAGCCAATTTATTTCAATGAGACAATGCATACTTCACAGATTCACCTATTTTCTCAAAATGATAAACATTTCCAATATATAAATATGAAATAATGCTCAATGCAAATGGATGAGACAATAGTTTCAATTCTCCTAATTTTCATGCTATTTCTACAACAATCATAGCTATCCTTCACCCATAGCCCAAAACATATATTTTTAAACAGATAAACAATTTTCAATAAAGATAAATTTTCAAATTTCAAGATGTGAGTGATAATACATATGTAACTCCACCATCATCATCAATATTAACCCAATTCCACATTTCTAACATCAATTTCATTTATCATTTCAAAGTCAACATTTGATATATTTAGGGTAAAACCTCTATTTATTTATAAACCAATTTCAAAGGTAAAAATCCACTAATTCATCATAACTCAACAATAAATACATTCTCTTAATCATTTCTAACAAAGCATTTTAAAACCCCTCTTTCGAAATCAAGCCAAACCGTAGGTTTGTCTCAAAATTTCTCCAAATCACAATGTTGTTTTATAAAGACAAATATCTAAGTTAAAAATCATAAATAAATAAAAAAAATTGCAGAGAATCCCTATCTCAAGCTTAGAAGATGACAGAAAGAGTGAAGAAACTTTAATAACGCCCAAACCCAACTTCGATGGGATCAAAAGGAAGCCCGCAGCGTGCTCTACCTTTTTAACAAAGGGCATGGGTGAAGAACTCAACGGATCTAGGTGTAATTGTAGACAGAAGTAGAGTTTTAGAGAGAGAGGATGTAGATCTAGGGTTTTTGGAATGTTTAAAGAGAGAAAAAGAAATGAAAATGTCATGACCCGAACCCGTCCCCATGGGTTAAGGACATAACCGGCCAGTAATCACGAGATTACCTACGGCCTCAAACCAAATAAGACATAACTCATCAGAGTAAAGGGGCCAAACAGAAGCAAATTTAAACTTTTGTCCATAGAGCTGTGCTTATATGGCACGCCATAACACTCCATACATATACATGTTAATAACTCACATCAAAATATGCACTAATACAAAGTTCTGTACATACAGGATGATTCAAGTCTAAGTCAGCCAATCAAAACTATATAAAAATGTATCCAAAGTCCTCGCCAGCATGACAAAATATAATAAGATAGCCAAAGGGCGAAGACGAGTCTCGTGCGTGAGACGTAAGGGCTGACTCTTCAAAACTTGGTTGTTCCACACAAACTTCACTGAGGCTGGGTTTGGACCTCTCTTGGCTCACCTACAAACACATGAATGAGCGTGAGCGAAAGCCCAGTGAATAATATCAAATAAAAAAGATACACGAATAGTATTTAGAACAATATACACCAAACGACCTTGGGCCCAATTCATATTTCTATCAGGCATATATATAAATATGTATAGGTCAAGTGACTGCGATTCCAAACACATTAAAAGGCCTTGGGCCCAATTCGTTCTTGTCCAACGGCCTCTGGCCCATCCATTCATGTCATACGACCTCTGGCCCATTCATTCACGTCATACGGCCTCTGGCCCATTCATTCTTTCATTCATGTCATACGGCCTCTGGCCCATTCATTCTTTCATTCATGTCAGACTGGCCTTTGGCCCATTCATTCTTTCATTCATGTCAAACTGGCCTTTGGTCCATTCATTTGGCATAGCAAACATTTGTCCACCATTCAAATTAACGAACTTATAAGACTTACATAGGAGTAAGCAATTGAACAAATAACATACTTTAGATATCTTTAAGAAGATATTACTCACAGTGATCGGCGGGATGATTTGCCCTGGAGCTCGACCTTACACATTCCATGAACACAATGGGTCACAAACAATTCAATCCATTCTTAATTCACATATTCCTCTTTAGGCTTTATTCTTATCGTTTTAACTCATTTACAATGCTTAATGCATGCCTAAGAGTACTTAGAAGTAAAAGGGAATAGAAAATGAAACATAGAACGCATTTACAAAATTTCAGAAACAAAGGTCCCAGCTTGAGCATGGCCTTCCCTACTCGAGCGGACCCATTAGGTCTGCAAAAGTACTGGTTTCCTCGTTTCTACGCTCGAGCGCGAATTTGGACGCTCGAGCTGAAGGTCATTCTACATAGCTCCCCGCTCGAGTGTGAACTTCCCCGTTCAAGCGGACATCCATGTCTGCAAAAAGTTCTGGAGCTTGTATTTCCCGCTCGAGCATGAACTTTCCCGCTCTAGCGGACATCCCAAATTCTGGAAAATCCAGAATTGTTCTTGAGCTTCAAACTTGCATTCAAATTAACATATCTTTCATATTATGGCTCAAACTTCACATAAACATGTACTAACATAATCCAACACCAAATTCATTACATTATGAAGCTCAATTTTCATGAATCAATCACATGCATGTCCCAATTTACACCAAACTTATTTCTAACATAATAATTTCATGCATTCAAACTTATACTCTTATGAATTGTGCATGCATGTGGAACACAACTTCTATTCTCAACTTAGATAATGAAGAGATGGTCAAAAATATGAGCTTCAAATAAAATCTCACATGGATTATACATTTTGTGCTCAAACATGCAAATTCAAAGCAATTTCTCACATGCATGTGCATATTGACTTCCAATTCAACAAAACCAACTCAATTCATGATCTAACTCACCAATTAATCTTCAATTCACAAAACCACAACTCAAACTCATGAATTAAGGGTTGATTACTCACCTAGAAGCTTTAATCTTCCAAACTTATACTTAATTCTTGAGTTGGTCTTCAAATTATTCAAGCTTCAAGATCAAACTTCAATTGTTTCCCTCTCACTCTCTCTAGCCAACCCTCTCTCTCTTTTCTTAGAGCTAAAATCAGCCAAATTGAATAAAAGAGAGGAGTTGAGTGCATAGTGCCCCTATATATATAAGTCCCATTAATCACAATTATCAATATTAAATAATTTGAGCATTACACCATTAATTTAATCTAATTAATCTAATCCGAATCATTTTTCAATTAAATTTCACCGTACGCTCTAAAAATTACGCCAATCACAATGGCGTAGTCAGTTTCAATTTCTGTGGTCGATAGGGCCTTCAATTTAAATTCCAAAGCAGATAATCAAACAGATATTTCCACGGTGAACAGATAGAAATTCAAAACCACATATTTTTAATAAGGATCAATTAGCATAATACAGAACAGGGTTATCACAGAAAAAGTGACTCAAAAATGGCTTTTTACGAATTGATGTACGCGTAGATCGCTCGAGCTCAAGAAGTGTTGCTCGAGCGACCAGACACAATGAGTTTCACCGCTCGAGTGAAGAATATCAACTCCTAGAAGTTTTACAGATAGAAGACTACCGCTCAAGCTCAAGAAGGGCCGATCGAGCTAACACCTCTGAAGCGCAAGAAGCTTTGCTCGAGCGAAGAATACCACCTCCCAACAGTTTTGCAGACCTGCAAAACTACTGAGAGCTCACAAAGTCCGCTCGAGTGCAAGAAGTGTCGCTTGAGCGAAGAAACAAAATTCTGGGCAACAACAGTTTGAAAAACAAGCTACCAACCTGATCCAAACGCAACCAACACATCCCAAAAGCCAAACTCAAAGAGAAATAAAGGGAAACAAGACATGAACAACTATATAAGACAGTGTAACTTGGATCCAAAACATCAAATAGGTCGGGTGTAAACTAGTGCTATAACCTCTCCTCTTAAGGAATTTCGTCCCCGAAATTTTAAATCATGTTTAAACCAATTACCACAGTGATAGTAATTCAAATTCATCACCATGACCCATCCACCAGTCATCCATTCTAATTAACATGATAAACAAGTTTTCAATACTGAATATACAATTCATATTGCCAAAACATATACAATGTTTATATTACATTAACATAACAAAGCTTTCAATACATGTTCAAACATCAACAAATAGGTCCGGATACTTCTCACAAACTTCTGCCTTATGCTCCCAAGTGGCCTCCTTAACCCCGTGGTGTCACCATAACACTTTTACTAAAGGAATCGTCTTGCCTCGCAAGACTTGGTCTTGAGTGTCTAAAACTCTAACCGATTTCTCCTTATACGAGGCATCCTCGTCTACCTCTAACTCAATCCAATCCAACACATGTGAAGGATTCAGCTCATACTTCTGAAGCATATAGATATGAACACATCATGAACCCCTGAAAGTTGTGGCGACAAGGCCAAATGATAAGCTACCTCCCCAATCTGTTCTAGGATCTCAAAAGGCCCAATAAATCTAGAAGACAACTTTCCACTTTTTTCAAATCTCGTCAAACCCCATCTAGGTGATGTCTTCAAGAAGACATGATCTCCCACCTCAAAGGATAACGGTCTCCTCCCACGGTCAGCATAGCTCTTCTAACGACTCTAAACCATAACCAACCTTTTACGGATAAGTGTAACTTTCTCCGTTGTTTCCCAAACTAACTTTGGACCTATCATAGGTGCATTGCCCACCTCAGCCCAACACACAGGGGATCTATACGGTCTGCCGTACAAGGCCTCAAACAGTGCTATACCAATACTCGACTAGAAGCTATTATTATAGACAAACTCCACTAAAGGAAAATACCTCTCCCACAACCCCTTAAAGTCAAGAACACAACCTTAAAGCGTATCCTCAAGGATCTGAATGGTACACTTTGACTACCTGTCAGTTTCAGAATGATAAACGGTACTAAAAGTCAGTCTAGTGCCCAAAGCATTTTGTAGGCTCTGCCACAACTGAGCCATAAAACGTGAATCTCTATCCGAGACAATTGTCACAAGGACCCCATGAAGTCGAACAATGTCCTTAACATACAGGTCGGTAAGGAAATCTATTGAGTCACTTGTGCGCATAGGTACAAAGTGAGCTAACTTAGTCAATCGATCAACTATCATCCAAATAGCATCATTGCCCCGTTGAGTCCTCGGAAGACCTATAGCAAAATCCATCATGACATGCTCCTATTTCCACTCAGCTATAGGCAAGGGTTGCAACAAACCTGCTGGCCTCTGATGCTTGGTCTTCACTTGTTGACAAGTAAGGCACCTCGACACAAACATGGCTACGTCCTTCTTCATTCCCTTGCACCAAAATTGGCGGCTAAGGTTGTGATACATCTTTGTGCCTCCCAAATGTACCACAAGGCTTGAATAGTGAAACTCTCAGAGTACCTCCTTTCGACAAGACACCAGCACAAGAAGATGGTCAAGGTATCTAATACTCGAGTCAGAATACACGTTCAAGCCCTTCTCTACCTTCACACTAGAGATCTTCTCCCTGAGGGTTTCTAGCTTAAGATCACTCCTCTATGCTTCTATAACTTGGCTCACAAGTGTAGGTTGTGCAATTACAGTAAACAAGGTAGCCGACTTAACAGACTCGCCAAGATGCAAGTCGAACTCACCAATAGCACCTAACATCTCCCATTCTCGGATGACAATACACGCTACACTGCTCATGGTCTTTCTACTCAAGGTATCGGTCACTACATTGGCCTTCCCCGGATGATAGTGCAACTCAAAATCATAGTACTCCATGAACTCTATCCATCTCCTTTGCCTCAAATTTAAATCTTTCTGTGAAAACAAATACTTCAAACTCTAATGATCGAAAAAGACCTCAATCTTTCACCATACAAATAATGCCTCTAAATCTTCAAAGCAAAGATCACTGCCACTAGCTATAAGTCATGGGTAGGATAGTTTCTCACATATGTTTTCAACTGACGTGAGTCATAAACTACTACCTTCCTCTCTTGCATCAAGAGACAACCCAAACCATCGCGAGATACGCCACAATACACAGAATAATCCAAACCCCTCTCCAGAATAATCAACACTGGAGCTGTGGTAAGTCTAACGTTAAGCTCCTGAAATGACTTCTTACAAGTCTCATTCCATACAAAATTAACTCCCTGCCTCTTAAGCCTAGTCAATGGTGAGGCTAATGTAGAGAAATCCTTCACAAACTGACAGTAATACCCGGTTAACCCCAAGAAACTACAAATCTCAAAAGCATTCTTAGGTTATTCCCAATCTTGTACTGCTTCTATTTTAGATGAATCTACAATCATTCATTCAACAGATACCACATGGCCTAAGAACTTCACCTGATTCAACCAGAACTCACACTTTTCGAACTTAGCATACAGTTTATAGGCTCTAAGCAACTCAAATACAACTCGCAAGTGCTCCTCATGTTCCTCCTCAGAGGGTGAGTAAATCAAGATGTTATCCACAAAGACAACCATAAAATGGCCTACGAACTCGCGGAAGGTTCGATTCATCAAGTCCATAAACAAGGCCGGTGCATTGGTTAACCCAAAAGGCATTACTAGGAACTCACAATGGCCATATCGCGTATGGAATACTGTCTTCTGGATATCCTCCTCCCTTACCCTCAACTGGTGATAACCCGATCTCAAGTCTATCTTAGAAAAACAACAAGACCCCTTTAACTGATCAAAGAAATCATCTATGCGAGGTAGTGGGTACTTGTTTTTAACAGTTACCCAGTTCAACTTTCGGTAATCGATACTGTAGACACACCATTTTGACCTGTCCTAAGACTTGAGCGTTTTCTTTTGATTACCTGATGATGACCATTAGAATGTGTTTCTCACAAAATCCTCAGTAAGAGAGATGGAATTTGAACTTTAATCCCAACCTTCACCATTATGGTCAAATTGTTTTAAAATACTAAATATTTCATTAGTGTAGTATTTTTGTAATTTTGCATAATTTTATGTGTTTGTTCATATTTTTGGTGTTTTTATATAAATTGGTATAAATTATATATTATATATATATAAAAGAAAATAATAATAAAAAAATTATATTATTATATTATATGTTTAATATTATCATATTATATGTTTAGTATTTTATATATAATTATATTATTATATTATATGTGTAGTATTTTTGGTATAAACTATATATTATATGTATTTTATATATTATATTATATATATTATAAAATAATAAAAACAACTCATTTGATGTCGGTCGACATCAAACATCAGACAATATGTATATATATTTATACTATTATTATTATGTTTATTATATTTTCATTATTATACTATATTTTGCCTATATAAGGACACAAGGGGGGCTCAGCAGAAAAAAGAAAAGGAGGGGGAGGCCCAACACAGGAAAAGAAGGGCCCAATAGAAGAAAAAAAGAAAAAGAAAAGGGGAGGCCCAGTAGAGAAAAAAGAAGGGGAGGATCAGGCAGAGAAAACATGAAGTGGTGCAAGAGAATTTGAGAGAAAAACAATCAGAAAGAAAGAAAATCAGTTTTTTTTTTTTTTTTTGAGAGAGAGGGAAAATAAAATATTTTGTTTCATATTTTATTTCCATTTCATCAATACATTATTCAAAAACCAACCACTAAAGCTGTAATTCCAAATTTTAGACTGAGAATTGAGAACACATTCCACAAACTTGAGAGTAATAAAAAGAAAGTTTGTGACTCAAAAAATTCATCATTTTCCCAGAAGGTGAGTTTTCACAATTTTTCATTTAATTTAAAAATGTGACATAATTTGTTTAAATACTTCATTTACTTCTTTTCATAACTATTTTTTTATCGCTTTAATGGGAAGGCTGCACCACTCACATATCTGTTGTAATTTAAATATTGCATTTAAATTGTTGTAATTTATTACTTTAAATAATATACCCCACCAGATTAATAGTAACCTTCGACGGTGAATAGTACCTCCGGTAGTGAATAGTAACCCCGACAATGAATAGTACCTCCGGCGGTGAATAGTAAAAGTGGTAGGTTTCTCTCAAATTCTTTTGGGGCTATTTTTTCAACATCTAAACTATGTGATTTGAAGTTGTAAAAGTGGAAGGGTTAGGGAAAAGTGGAGGGGTTAGCCACCCTTCCTTCTACTTGTTTACTAACTTGATCCTATTTAATTTTGCTCACTTTCTATAGCTTAATTTCAGTGCTATTGTATGCTATTAGGGGGCTGTTTAATTTATTTCAATGATTTATGTTTTAAATATCAAGTTTGTTTGTACTAACCAATTACTCAACTTTGCATAATCATCTCTGCAACCTCCCTCCATTCTTTGCTTATTTCGATTAAAAAATTATGAAAAATTAAGATTGTGGTTCAAATATATGAAAGGAACTCTTCCATGCTTAATGGTTTAATCTCTTCGGAGGTTCATTACCAAAGGTATGCAACGCTCTATGCTTAATGGTTTAATCTCTTTGGAGATTCACTACCAAAGGCATAAAACGTTTTATGCTTAGGAGGTTCATTACCAAAGGTATAAACGCTCTATGCTTAATGGTTTAATCTCTTTGGAGATTCACTACCAAAGGCATAAAACATTTTATGCTTAAGAGGTTCATTACCAAAAGTATACAACGTTCTATGCTTACTGATTTAATCTCTTAGGAGATTTACTACCAAAAGCATAAAACGCTCTATACTTGACGGTTTAAATTCTTTGGAGGTTTACTACCCCAAATATATACATGTTCTTATACTAAAGCACATTCTTTTATCTTTTATTTTTCATTTCTCTTTATTCATCAATGTGTTTACTTTTAAGGGACTAATTGACACTTGAAAATCACCAAGGAAAGTGTCATTATCACTTATTATCAAGTTTGGATTTCAAGTCATTATCACTCAAGTTTGGGTTTTTCTAAGTCATTATCACTCTTTTGAGTTTGACTTGGAATCCCTTATCGCTTGTAAATAAATTTGACTCTTCCTTTGTAATTTCCCCCGAAGAAAATAAGATTTGTTTCTCGAGTTAAGTTGATGCTTGTTTCTTTTTATTGCGTTTTGGACTTAGTGGACGTAAATCTCACTTTTGCACAAACAGGAGAAAAGATAAAGAAATGGATAGGTAATAAAAAAGACTAATAAAATTGGGTAAAATTGGATTTCAACTGACATAAGAACCAATATGATTAATTGAATTCGGTCAGATGTTATACCGAGTTTATTGTGTCAAAGCTTATTGTAATAAATTAGACAGCCCCTTTCGTTTATTAGTCATTCGGCTTTGTAATAATTATTTATTCAGGCATTTGGACATTCGTACCCTCGTTCGCGAGGACAAATATGTAATTAGTTGTATGTCTTCCAACCCCCATTCTTTCTCCCTTTTATTTCACTGCTTATGATGGTTAGATTAGGGACATCATGTTTACTTAGCATTTTCCATGATTTGCATCCATTCGTTTACATGCATAAAAGTTCAGCTCATCATATTATTCAAATGTCAGATTCAAGCTCCTTAATTGCATACATGCGCTACCACATGCCTTGAATTGACTCACATGCCATACCAGTAGCCGAACCTTAATTGCACGTTGCATGTGTTGCATTAGTCATTAAATTAGGATCATACATTTGTTTCTAACTATTTGCTTTCTTTTTGGACTCGTCTTCAGACATTAAGGTAAGTATTTTTGTTTTAGCATATTGCATAAGTGTGAATGCTGTCATATCAAACATACTACCATGAGGCTAATTACTTATTTGATATACCTATTTGAATGCCTGTGGATGAAGGCTAATCACTTGAATTGGGATACTTTGATTTATGTATATATGAGATCACCATTTTAAGTGATACATATTCAAAACACTTTTGTCAAAACAAACATGAAATCAAACATTCCAACTTTTCGTGAAATTAGTCTATACTTGTATGTTACATATAGAACAAGAGCATATACTGTACATAAAAATCACATCATGATTAGTAGAGGCCGATCTTTAATTGGGTGAGTGGGTGTTCAATTATTGACCTTCCCTTCTCATACCTAAGTTCCCGAACCAAGACACTTTGGTAACGACGGACTAATAGCCGTTGGCATGAGTCACGGGTTTCCTAAATTTCCCAAAATAAATATTTAGGTGGCGACTCTGAAATCTGGCAAAGTAGTCTATTTTTGGCATTTGATTCAAACATCATTTTTCCAAAAAAAATTGTCAGATTTGGACTCTTTTTGTGTTTTCACTGTTTCACATTGCACTTGTGAAATCAAATTCAGAACCCGCACAAGTGGAGTCCGAACTGTAAGGGCTATTCATTCTTCCAAAAGGAAGCACGAAAAGTCGAGCTACAGATACAAAGTCGCAATGTACCATCCTTCTTCTTGGCAAAGAGAGTTGGTGTTCCCAAAGGCAAAATGCTAGAGCGGATAAAACCCTTATCTAACAATTCTTGGAGTTGAACCTTCAACTCACTCAACTCGACGGGTGCAAATCTATACGGTGCCATAGAAATTGAAGCCATGCCAAGCACTAAATCGATAGGGAACTCAATCTCACAGTGAGATGACAAACTAGTGAGATCCTAAGGAAAGACGTTTGGGTATTCACAAACTACCCTCGACAACTTAACTTGGACCACATCACTCTTAACCCCCAAGAATGTAGCAAGAAGGAGACTAAGCTCACCATGACCACACGGATCATACGCTGGCAATAAAGCTATATCAACCGGATCCCCCAAGAAATAAAAACAGTCACCACTCGAGGTACATATAGTAACCCTCTGAAGGTAATAGTCTATAACAGCCCGATAAGATGACAACCAATCCATACCCAATATAACATAAAAGCTCAACATATCAATCAACACACATGCAAAAAGAAGTCGGCGATCGGCAACCTCTATCTCACAACCCCGACACCCCTGGTCCAATACAACCTCTTCACCAACCGGTGACTCTACCTTGAGTGGAGATGCTAATTGAGCCACTTCTAACCCCAATGCCGATGAAAATGTAGGCGAGATAAAAGAGTGGGATGCACTCGTATCAATCAACACATTGGCAATAGAATTACATAACCAGAAGTTACCTTTCATTACCGAATGTATTGGCACTAAACTTGGCGTGGTAACAGCATACACAAGCCTTTTAGATCTCTACTCTACTTGCTCACCCCTTGAAGCATAAGTTTGATACACAGATTGAGCCGAAGAGGCCCCCTGATTGGCCTTCGATGCCTGTATTGACTAGGTAGGCTAACGGCTCTTTGTCTTTCTCAAACCAGACACACTAGGTATGTGATGGCCCTGACCTCTGTATTATTATAGTATATTGTTTCAATAAGTTTAATTGCATGATTGTGTGTTTAATTATGTGTTTACATGCTTAATTTTGTAGTTATATGTTATTTCATGGAATATATGTTCACTTATCGACTTAGAATTAGAAATTGAAGCCTAAATGGCTTCAGAAGCCAAAATTGACTAGCCCAATAGGCCAATTAGAATATTTAGAATTTTATGACAACTTTGGGAAAAATTTGATTTAGACCAAAATAATTAGAATAAACTGATTGAACTTAGTTAGAAATGAGCCTAATTAATTAACCTTAATTAACTTTGATTAGGCTAATTTAATTACACTATTTAAGCTTGGCACATGTTTTGAACTCACTTATACAACACATAGACTGAGATTTTGAGAGAGGAGGAAGCTAAGCTCAACATTTAGAGAGAGAAAAAGGGAAATTTGAAAGAATTTGTGGAGGATTTGAAGAATTGAGCTAGATAACACTTGAATTCACATCCTAGGTATGGAATTCGTCCTTAAATCTTGAAAATAAAACATGTAGGCCATGAATTCAAGAAGTTATGAGTCTATTTGTATGTAAGTAGAAAGGATTGACTTGATTATTGAAGAATTGAGTATAATTGCATACATGCATGTATAATCCTTTATCTTTGAGTTCAATTTTCTATGAATTCTTACATGCATGGGACATCTACACATTTATTTGAAGAGTTCTTCATGTTTTTACACTTGGCATGCCATTTGATCAAGTCTTGAAAGGATTTGAAAAGAAATGAGGGCAATACATGTCATGCATGGTTCCAACTTCATGATTTAAGTTTGATTTTGAGAATTGGGTCCATGATTTTGAGCTATTGGTTTCAAATTGACTACATTTGCAAGTTCTAAAATGTTTTTCCATGTTTTTGTACCAAAAATACAAGTTTTGGACCTTTGTATATCAAATTTGAACTTCAAATACAGTTCTAGAAATTCCATAATTTGGCATGTCTGCTCGAACATAAAAATCGAGCTCTCAGAAGTGTTACAAAATTTTACAGACCGCCCAAGCGACCAAAGTGGCACTCGAGCGAGGACCCTTTTTACTCAGTCTTCCGCTCGAGCAGCCGTCGAGTGAAAATTTCATGTAACCAGTACTTTTGCAAAGTTTACAAACTGCTCAAGTGACAGAAGTTGCGCTTAAGCAAAGGATGCTGCGCTCGAGCGGAGACCCTATTTTCAGCAAAGTTTGACTAACTCTTTTAAATACATACTTGCATCCTCGCATTATTTGAAGTACTCTTAGGAACCAATTGAGCTCACAAAAACATGGAATATAGAAACACATGAGGAAAATTTAATCAAAGCAGCATGATTATAGAACGCTACTCCAATTGCATTTTTGTTATGTGTTTTATATAGGTGGATGTCCAAGGCCTGGTGACAACGTAACCCATAGTGAGTAATAACACTATAAAGATATGTTCGAGTTATATTTATTTTTGAAGATGTTATTGTTATCAAAATTGATATATGAATGATTGAATGGCATATTGGAACAAATGGTTTATTAAAATGTCATGATGATTTATCAAACCTGTTATTGTTCATCGAATGGTTTATTGAAACTTTAGTTTCATATGAATGAATGAAGTTCCCTTTTGAAAATGTATTCGTGGTATCCTTTAGTAAGGCCCTCGCTTGGGGGATATAATACCATGGCCCATTGATAAAGAGGCCCTTGCTTGGGGGAAATAAATACCATGGTTCATCGGCCTTCGCCTGGGGGAAACAATACCATGGCCCATTGGATAATTAAAATATAGAGATCTCTGCAGTTAGACCTTAATGGTCACATTGGATAAGATACATTGATTGACCTTTGAGGTCCTATCGTTATTGATACATTGTTACTCTATTAGATATTCCACGTAAATTGTCATTGAGTGTGTAATGCTGTTGAGACAACATGGATTATTGAGAATTGTATTGAAATCGAAATTGTATTGAAAACGCTATTGAACAATGGTTCTGTAATTGCAAGGGATTGATATGATGGCTAATCTAATTGATATTTGTAATGGTGTGGAACTTCATTCATATAACGTCTTTATTCTGTTATTACTCATTGGGCATTAGCTCACTATTTATGTATATATATATCGGTGAGCAAGTTGAGCATCAAGGATAGAGATCGCCTCAGAGATAACCCGTGGTTAGCCTTTTGTGGAGCTCCCGAGATGGAGCCAACTTGGACTCGTGCAAAGCCAAGCAAAGTCTAAGCCCCTTTTTGTTATGAACTCTTAGTTGATTTTTGGTATAGGGGTTTTTGTGTGTGTTAGACTTGACAAGTGCAAAATTGTGGATTGAATGTTAGTTTTTATTTAAAACGTTTGTGGTGTATGCAGCTACTTATAGAATGGTTGTATAGTTTTGATTCAAAGTTTCTTTCATATACGCACGGCTCAATGGATAATTTCTTTTTATGTTATGATATACTTCCACTACGCCCTATACTTTATATTAAACGGATTTTGTTTATAGAGGTCGTAGGTAATCTATGATTACTGGCCGGTCATAACACTAAACCTATAGGGGCGGGTTTGGATCGTGACAGAGTAGTATTAGAGCACGAGTTATATCTCACTCACTTGTCCATTGAGCTATAATGAGTCTAGAGGAGACTTCAGGATTGCATTCATGTGTATTTAAATGCTAGAGTGAGACAATTTGTACGATTATATATTTGAATTTGTACATGTATACATAGGTGTTTATTGTGTTTATAATAATACAAGTTTTATATAGAAAAATGGTGAGGACAAGGGGTGATGAGCTAGAGGAGGTAACCTCCTCAAGACTGGATAGAATGGAACGGATGATGTAAGACATGGCTGAAGCCATAAGACAGCAACAGCAGTGGCAACAACAACAACAATGACCACCACCCCCATCTCCAATGCTTGAACTACCTCCAGCTCCAAGGTGTCAGACAGAGGACTGTACTATTGCTTTGACTAGAGAATTCAAAAATATGAAACCATCATTGTTTCATGGTGGAATTGAGCCACTGAAGGCCGAAACTTGGGTTTTAAGGATTGGGAAGTTGTTTGAAGTGTTCCCATATGCCGAAGCTCAGAAAGTACAACTAGCTGCATTTACATTCGAAGATGATGCCAGGCGTTGGTGGATGTTGGTTCGAGATGAGAATAAGGATATTACTTGTGCTCGCTTTCTAGAAATCTTTTACGAGAAATACTTCCCACAATGTGTACGGGTCAGAAAAGTGCCTGAATTTATGGAACTCAAGCAAGGAAACAAATCAGTTACTGAATATGAGGCTCAGTTTACAGAGTTAGCTCGCTTTGCACCCCACATGGTGGATACGGACTACAAGAAAGCTAGCCAATTTGAGGGAGGTTTGCGTGACCTAATCCTAGAGAGAGTCAATGTACTTAAATTACCAACATATGTGGATGTGCTTGATAAGGCACTAATAGTAGAGGGAAATGTGGCCAACCGTAAACAGAATTTTGAATGGAAAGGCAGGAGACAGAATTTTAATAAGGGGACAACATCAACAAATAAGAAGTTGAAGTCTGGGAATTCCAGTAATTCGGGGTCAACCCAAAGTGGAGACTTGTGGCCCAATTGGCCACACTTAAACAAGTGAAGGCTCCCCGATTACCTCTCCCTGAACCCAAACTCGGCACAGGAATGGTGGATCTAGGCTATGCTGCCTAGGACTGCTGTGGGTTAGAACTCCTCTGCTTCTTACTGTCTCGATTCTCTCCTTGAACCCCCTGACTCCTCTGTCTGTAGCCCTTCATCCTCTCCTCCTCAATCTGAATCACGGTCTCTAAGTGAGTCGTTGCATCCACAAGATGACTGTAATCCCTAATCATAGACGCGGCCACCTTGAAAAGGAGCCTGGTCCTCAACCTCTTCTCAAACTCTAAGCAACGACGTTCTTCTTTCGCCATAAGCTCGGGTGCAAACCTCAACAAACTAGTGAAAGTAGCTTCAAACTCTACCATCGGGGTATTAAGCTACTTGAGCTTCAAGAATTGCTCTCTCAACTTCTCCTTAATAGTGGGAGGCAAAAACTTGTCCTGGAAGGCATTGACAAAAGCCTCCCAAATCACTCCGATGCATCCTCGTGCAAACTTCCACCACTGACCCACATCTCCCTTCAGTTGGAAGGATGCCAAAGTCAATCTCAACCCATTATCCTCGACGCCAAGCATCTCAAATGTATTCACCATCTGTTCAAGCCATTCTTCTGCTTTCAAAGGCTCTTTAGGATCCCCCAAAAACTCATTCGGATTCGACCGGAGGAACTCCCTCTTTAAGAAAGATGGCCCTGTCTCCACTACTTAGGCCTGGACTTGATTCTCAGTTTTGAGAATTTCCATGGATTCGCATAAAGCTCCAGCCATTTCTCAGGACAAAGCGTTCATAGCCTGCTGACCAACCCCTTCCTCCTGCGCTAGAATTTCATCTGGTAACGACACCTCCTACCGTCTAGGCCTACCATGCCTACTACCACCACGTCCACATACACGTCATGACATCCTAATAAAGGTAATACCAGAGATTAGCACATTTACAAATGTGCCGAAGATAACTCACTCACGTCCTAATGCAATGGACTACAATTAATTCACTTCACAAAACCACATAATCACATAAACACATGCGAATTTCCTTTCTAGATAATGATCACCCTATGACGTTGCCAAATTTCCAATTAGAAATAGCAGTGATCAAGTGCCCTTCCAACAGGACTTCTAAAAACTCACAGACCCAATAAATATCTTAGAAATTAAATCACATACCCATATAATCATATAATCATGTTATCACATAGCATACTATACATACATATATCTCTATCAAGCGAGATAAACCATTGTGGTAAGAACCACTTCCCATGTACCTAAATTCAAACTCGGTATGCTTTGATACCAAGTTGTAACGCCCCGAAATAAATGACCGTAACCCATATAATACATTAGTTAAATAATAACACATGATGAAATAATTATCTTCCATTAATTCTAATTACTTGTACAAAATGGTAACATATGCAGGTATACATTCACAAGTCTAACTCTGAATCTATAGCAAATGTTACATGATAAGGAAATAGAATAAAAGTTGAGCAAATAAAGAATGCCATAAAGGCTTATAGCTTTCCAAGATTGTGCTTGGTTACAATAAAATGGATTTAAATCCGATACAGTTAAAGCCCTAGCCTTGCACAAAATAAATACAACAAAACAACCAAAATGAAGTTTTTGCCTCCAAGTTCTCCCAAGCTATTGCCTTGGTGGGGGCATATCATTAGCACCTGAAAGTTTTTCCACATAGAGTGAGCCAAAGCCCAGTAGAAATAATCCAACACAGTATATGAATCTTAACAAAGGTATATGGTGATATGCATATGCAATGCTCATGCCAAAATATTTTATTTCACTTTCCCAAAACCATGCCATACCAGGGTTATCACAATTATGAAATCATTTCCTTTATAATAAAAAATAAGGCAGTGAATCACACTTTGGGAAATCTCAAAACAGATCCAACCTTTTACGAAAATTTCGTCTTCAGGAAACTGGAAACTGGCACCCATGCAAACGTAGGCTCTACAAGCACTACTATTGCCATTTCACGGAAATTTCATCCGCGGGATCGGCACCCATGTATACTCGCTGTTTTTTAGGGCTTTCACCATGGACACTCATGCTAACTTATTTCAACGAGACAACACATACTTCGCAGATTCATCCATTTTCCCAAATTGATAAACATTTCCAATGTATAAATATGAAATAATGCTTGATACTAATGGATAAGACAATAGTTTCAATTCTCCTAATTCTCATGCAATTTCTGTAACAATCATAGCTATCCTCCACTGATAGCCTAAAACAGATATTTCTAAACAAATAAACAATTTTCAATAAAGATAAACTTTCCAAATTTCAAGATGTGAGTGATAATACATATCCAACTCCACCATCTTCATCAATATCAACCTAATTACATATTTCCAACATCAATTTCATTTATCCTCAAAGTCAACATCCTTACATTATGGCGTGATTGGAGTGTGTTCCTTCTCATACGATTTCAACGTGTTTGGAGTGTGTTCCTCCTCTCACATTATGGCTTGATTGGAGTGTGTTCCTCCCTTACGATTTTAGCGTGATTGGTGTATGTTCCTCCTTACACGATTTTAGTGTGTTTGGAGTGTGTTCCTCCTCTCACATTTTAGCGTATTTTGAGTGTGTTCCTCTTTTGATGTTGCAGCGTGATTGGAGTATGTTCCTCCTCTCATGATTTTAGTGTATTTGGAGTGTGTTTCTCCTCTCACATTGCGGCGTGATTAGAGTGTGTTCGTCTTCTCATGATTTCAGCGTGAGTGGAGTGTGTTCTATCTCTCGCATTATAGCGTGATTATAGTGTGTTACTTCTCTCATGTTGCGGCGTGCTTGGAATGTGTTCCTCCTCTCACGATACCAACGTGATTGAACTGTGTTCCTCTTCACACTATTTCAGCGTGTTTGGAGTGTGTTTGCTTCAGCCACCTCTTCCTCCTCTTTTGTGTGGCGAGTTTGGATTCGCTTTTCTTTCATTCATGTAGAAAACATGTTTGTATACCTTGCTTTACATCATTTATGTAGAAAACATGTTTGCACATTTTGAGCAATATTCTTTATTGTATTTGCATTTAATAGCATGCTTTATGTCATTTGCACGAGGCCTATCTCTTTCATTTGTCATCTTTGCAACTTTATCACAATTGAATTTCATGCATATCAATTGCATTCTGTTCTTGAACTACGCTGGTTTTGATTCCTTGCAAAGGGATATGTAGGCAACCCTTGGGTTCAACCAATTGTATTTGCTTTCTATTTGTTTGCACAAAGTCTTACAGCCTCATTAAAAATGGTTTCCTTCGGGCTTTGACATTCACTCACGTTATGAAATGATACATCAAGCTCTGTCAAAGAGGGCAACTGTAGACACTCCATTTTAACCAGCCTTAAGGCTTGGGCGCTCTTTTTGAATACCCAATGATGAAAATTGAGATGTGCTAGTCTTATGAGTTCCTCAACAGGAAAACTGAGATTTAAGTTTTGAACCCAACCTAGTACTTGTTGAGGCCAAAATGTTTTTCAACTAATTGAAAACCTTTTTCAAAGTATGTTTGGTTGTGTAGTTCCAAACATTTCCACAATGTCCTGAGGCTCACCCTTTCGAATTCAAAATGCTGTGTTTTCTCAAATAGATCGAGCAAAGGATATAGTATGAATGAATAGAAGGAGTGGAATCATCTGAAATACCTACTTCTCATTTTCAAACCATGCTAACTTTACTTTATTGATCCAACGATGTATTTTTCATCTGACCAAATAACGATTCATGGCCGAATGAAAATATAGTCAGCCAAAGATATAGTGGTACGACCGGCTGAATTGTTTGAGAAAAGAGGATTTTCAGAAATTTCGTTCTTCTCTGCAAAGTTTCCACAAATATCTTAGATATTTACGTCCGAAACTCTATAAATAGAGGATGAAACCTCACTTCAGCAAGGTTAGAAATTTTGCGTAAGGCTTAAAGAGAGATTTGAGAGCTCATTTTCCACACTTCATCTTCAACCTCCACTTTCCAAACTTCAATCATCAAAACTCCATTAAAACTTCACTCTAAGCTTCTTGCTGAGAATCCTAAACACTCTAAGCTACATCTAAAGGACCTTGAGGGTACCAAGAAAGAGTTTGGGAACCACGAAGTTCATCCTCTTTAAGAGGTGAAACTTTTGAACTTTTTATAATTTTCACTCTCTTATTCCTAATCTCTAAGCTCTGGTTTTCATTCTATACTTGTTGTAATTATGTGGTAAGTCCTCATGGGTATGAAAGGAAGTAGAAAGTAGCCACCTATCTATTGAGTTAATAGTTTTATTTACTTTTTTTCTAGTTTTTCTCTATTTTCTTGCTTTCTAGAGATATAATTCGTTGTTGTTGTATATATTAGAACCTTGTGGATGTGGAGAGAAGTAGAAAGTAGCCACTCATCCACAAGTTTGATTATGTAGAGTCAATTCGTTCATTTCACACACTTTCTCATTACATATCTTATCATTCAAGCATATTGGCCCATATTTTTCAACCCATGCTCAATCTAAATGAGTAGAGGTGGTTGTTTTATGGGGCTAGTTGGATGATTTTTGAGATTTGATGTTGAGAAAGTTGTTTTCCATTTTGATTGACTTTTCTTGGAAGTATAGTAAGAAGTTTTGGGTCAAAGACGTTGAAAACTCTTTTTTCAATTATTTGTGAACATGGAAATGGGTGAAAACATCCTTGTTCCATGAATAGAATAGGAGTTTTCAATAGTCTTTGATGAATCTCTTATTTTAGATGCAAATCTTCCACTAAGAAAATGATGGGTATTAATCTACTCTTTCCAATTAGTAGTATGGATTTGGATACTAACCTACCCTTACTCACAAAGAGATGATTGTAGGTTCCTATTTATTTCTTAGGCTTGAATTTCTTCTTGCTTTAATTCATTTAATTTGACAAATTGTTGTAAAATATCTATTGTATATAGTCATTTGTGTTATTGTTAAGGGTTGATGCCTATCTACCTCTTCATTAAATGTTCTCTACAAGATGGAGAGGTAGAAGGGATGAGCACCCCCTAGAAGATATACCTTGCTTCTGTTCTGGACCTTCTACACCAAACAGAGTTTTTCCCAGAAGATATGTTTGTCGACCATCTTTTTAGTCGGCCGAATGAATTGGTGTATGGCCAGATGAATTTCTCAGAGTAGAGTAGAATAGTTTCTGAAGAGTGTTCTCCTGGGCATTTTGGGGCTGCTGTGTAAAGTTCATTATTTATTTTGGTTAGATTTGTTAGATTCAGCATTAATTTGGCTGAATCAATTCATTGTTGTAATCATTTCTCCAATGCCACATCTTTTGTTTTCTTATTCATTCAATTGTAGTAATAATCTCTCTCTTCCGTCATTCTTTCCTTTTCATTTGAATTGTTGTAATAACTTCCAACCCTGTGTCTCTGTATCCTTTTTATTTACATGCTTTCTGCATAGCATCATGTTTTATTTATCATATTCATGACTTATATACATTTTCCATGCATTTGGGTTCGACTCATATAGTGACTCTGGTTTTGACCCGCCCTGTTTAATGTTTTGGATCCAAGTTTCATTGTCTTGTATGATTGTTCATGTCTTGTTTCTCCTTATTCCTCATTGAGTTTGTTTATTGGAGCGTCTTGGTTGCATTTGGATTAGGATGGTGGCTTACTTTTCAAAACTGTTATTGCCTAGATTTTTGTCTCTAAGCTCGAGCGATATTCAAAAACTCTCAGTACTTTTGCAGCTCTGCAAAACTACTGGGAGGGTGCATTTTTCGCTCGAGCGGTGTTGCACTAGAACAGTACTTCTTGAGCTTGATCTGCAAAACTTCTTGGAGTTTGTATTCTACGCTTGAGCAATCACATCCTGCGCTCGAGCAGTCACACTTTTTGTGTCTGGATGCTCGAGTGACACTTCTTGCACTTGAGCAATCTGTGCATATATCAGTTTGTAAAAGTCAATTTTTGGATCACTTTTTCATTTCTCTCTCTCGCTCTCTCTAAACATTCTAAAAACCCTAGATCTAGAGCTTCTCTCTCTAAAAATCTCATTCTCTATACAAATACACCTTGATCTAGTGGTTTCTCAACCATGGCCCTTTGGGAAAATGAGTAGAGCTTGCCTAGGGCTTCCATTTAATCTGAGCGAATTGTGTTTTCGTCACTGGTGGATTTTTGAATCATTAGAAGTGTGATTTTTATGTTTAAACTCATTAAACACATTTGGGTTGGTTTGGGCTTGAGTTGGTGAGTTTGTGATTTGGTTTTGTGGGTTGTTACGGGTTGTTGTTATGTTGAGATGTCGGATTAGGAAGCCTTGGCTTCTAACTAAGGATTTGTGGATAGAGAAGATGAGTAATGTTATGTAAATGGTGAGTTGTGCCTATTATAAATAGTTTGGGGATTTTGGGGAATGATAATAAATGAGTATTTGGGTGTGTTGAAAATGTGCGAACTTTGGAGTTATGTTTCAAAACAAATGGATATTCTGTTAACTCTTTTATAAACTGGAGAACGGGAATTTAGTTATACTTAATTAATGTTTTGGATTATGAGATTGTTGTGCAGAGTTTTGTCCTTGGCCATCGGTAGAGGATGGTATTGCTTGTTGTTAGATATAGGTTATGAGTACTATTGTAGGGTGAGCAATGTAATGTAAGATGGTATGTTGTTGATTGTAAATAGACATTGTGAATAGATAATTTCATTGTTAAGTTATGGATTATGTTGTTAAAGAGGTAATTGAAACGTGTATAAATGTTGTTATGTTATGAGATGGTCGTTGGATAACATGATTTTAGTGTTTAGTAATTCGTATTGTGTTTTGGAAACATTTTAAAACTGTAAGAAAACTTGTTGAATGGTGGTGTGCGGAGCACATTTTGAAGGAAGTGGGTTAATGTGTTTAACTGTTAATAATCAGGATTATGATAATTGAATAGGTGTATTTATTACACCCATGTATGATTGGTGTTGGTTAGCTTGTTATGCTTTTAATGTGTTCTTGGGGAGTCCATTTTCCGCCGTATTGAGCCAGCAAAACGTGGCGCCTTGGCAGAGGTTTCCTCGTTCCTTCCGGTTTGCATCTAGTAAAGTGTGAAAGGGGGTCCGTTTCTCGCCGTATTTGAGCCGGCAAAGCATGACGCCTTGTGATAGGTTCTTCGTCTCTTTCCGATTTGCACCCGGTAAAGTATGACCTGAGGGGCACCCCTTTCTGAGTGAGGCTGGTAAAGTGTTATATGTTATTTGTGTTGTGGAATTTGCCATCCGTGTTGTATACCGGTGGAGATGAAATTGGTCATATGTATTATTCTCGGTTATTTATTTTTAAATATGTGCGTTACTGGTTTTTCATGTTGTGGTTGTCTTTTAGTCCTTCGGCCTATGGCTAGGGAAGATAGTCGATGTATTGGTGTGTAGATGAGTATGGTGTAGTAATATATGGAGTTAGGTCATGACTTATATATGGGGTTGTGTTTTCAGAACAGATGTTTAAGTGAAATTTTGTTATGTTAACATGGAGGGTTTTATCAAAAGAATAATGGGGTTTTGAAATGTGTGTTGAAAGCTAAATGAGAATTTCTAAGAGAAACAATGGTTTTTATACTGTGTTGAGTAAAGAGGAACTTTTTGGGAGAAACATATCTATATGAGTATACTTTTGGATATTACCGTCACACTACTATATGGTATATCATGGTGTATGCATGGTCATTTTTATCTATAAGTAGTGATTGGTTAGGATCTTTGGGATCTCTATTGGGCTTATTTCTCATCCCACATGTTGACATACTTTTCAGGTACAAGGTTGGAGGATTGTTCATGACTTAAAGTCTATTAATTGTTGGCCACGGGGCCCTTTATTTGTTGGTCGAGTGCCATGTATTGTATAGGGTAAATCCCTTTTGTTTTTATTTATTGTTATTCAATGTAAGCCTAAGGGCACTGTACTATGTCTTATTTATATATCCTCATCATTGTCGTGAGAGAATGTTACTATTTATTTCGTATCCGCCCCTGAATGGAGGCAATCTTTTGAAATGGTAATAATGTAAGGATTTGGTAATGAATTCGGGTAATGAAAGACGGGGCGTTACAACTCATCTACATTCGTGGAATTTATTATTTTCTAACTTGATTATGTGCGCTACCTCATGCCTTGAGATGATACATATGTCATGTGTTAGTAGTCGAGCCTATAAATGCATTTTGTGCATGTATTGTATTAGCTATCTGTATATAGGATCATGCATATATTTCTAACATATTCTTTTGGTTTATCATGGAGTACTAGGTGAGTTTTTTTTTTTTTTAATTTTATCATCCTGTATGTACATGTTATTTATAATATCCATTGTTATACCATGAGGCAAGATGCTTAACTGAAATAGAAATATCTGTATCAATGCCATGGATGAAGGTCGTGTTGCTTGTGTTTGAATGTAGTTGATTCTTATGCTTCTGAGTTCTTTTTTTTTTTTTTAAAATTTCGAGTTGTACAAAAGACTTTTCAAAATGTATGAAATCAAAGCATAACCAAAACAAATGCTACAATCTATATTTGAGTGTCTTAGATAGTAATGTTAGCATTATTAATAACTAGAACATGAGCATATGGTGATAATAAAACTCATATCATGACTTAGTAGAGGCCGATCTTTTGATCAGGTGAGCGATGGTGCTCAGTTAATGACCTTCACCCCTCATATCTAAGTTCCCAAGCTAAGAAACTTTGGTTATGATGAACGGTGGCCTTTGGCACGAGTCGTGTTTGAATGTAGTTGATTCTTATGCTTCTGAGTTCATTTTTTTTTTTTTTAAATTTCGAGTTGTACAAAGACTTTTCAAAATGTATGAAATCAAAGCATAACCAGAACAAATGCTGCAATCTATATTTGAGTGTCTTAGATAGTAATGTTAGCATTATTAATAACTAGAACATGAGCATATGGTGATAATAAAACTCATATCATGACTTAGTAGAGGCCGATCTTTTGATCAGGTGAGCGATGGTGCTCAGTTAATGACCTTCACCCCTCATATCTAAGTTCCCAAGCTAAGAAACTTTGGTTATGATGAACGGTGGCCTTTGGCACGAGTCACAAAATTTCTAGTTTTCTTAAAAGATTACATGGTAACTCTGAGGTCTGGTGATGTAGTCCATTTTCGGCAAATGTTTGCAATAAAATGAATTTTCTATGAAAGTTGTTGGATTTGGACTCTCATTTTCTATTTCACATTGCACTAGTGAGACTAGATCAGGAGATCAGGTGTCTGAACTGTTGGGTGCGCTTGGTAACCCCCAAAAGCATCCTACAATGTTTCTTTAAATTCTTTTTAAAAAAATGACTAAGCACTTATGTCTCAAAAAGATAGAATGGATCTGATCTAGACCAAATGAGGATTTCCCTTCATTACCCAAGTTTATTAATATTATTCTATCCATTTCAAGTTTGGCAATTCAATTAGACCTTTCTTTTTCCCTTCATTACCCAAATGTTGGCTATCTTTCTTTTTCTCATTCAAAAAGATACAATGTCCATAGAGCTGTGCAGACTTATATGGGACAGAAAATTCAAACTTATAGTTACATATATTATGTCGTCATTCTAGTGTTAGCCCATTGTCACATGTACAGATAGAACAAAAAGGGACTTCGCCCTATTTCATATTACACAAAAATTGTTCCAAATAAAACAAAATAAAATAAAAGCTTACGACTAGTTCACAAAAACTTGACCATAAAAATATATCAAGAACCTCCTTATGAAGAACTATGGTTGGCTGACAGAATTGATCCAGATTGGAAATCTCAAGCCTGGTGACACGCTTGATCACCAACATACATATATAAGTAATGAGTTGGAACCCAGTGAATAACATTAGAGTAAAGGTTTTGATGAGATGGTTATTAAGACCCACGTGCAGATCAGATAGTTGAATATGCATAATCAGTTCCATTAATGACACCTACGTGAAACCCTGCTACCAGGTAACAGATATCAAATACAGATGCTAAGGAAGCCACGAATACTGTGAGGCCCCCTGAAAATTTTATTTTCTTGAAATTCCCTTACTTTTAAATTATTTCTTTGAAGTCCTTCAATTTCTTAATTAATTACAATTTTAACCCTAGGATCATAATACAAGCTCCAACTGAAAACTCGCAAACCCTAATGGATTTCGGTAATAATACCCCAATACTGATTAATTGACTCCCTAAATATAGAATTACCACTTAAAACCCTAGGTTTTTCCAGTTTTTATCACGTTCGTCAGTTGATCGCCTTGTTATTCGAAACAAGAAATTCAAACCAAATTAGATTCTCTAATCCTAATTTAGTTTAATTCTATACTAAAATAAATGTTCCAATTCATAAATTAAACCCAAACCCTCACAGTTTTATTAAAACAATTGACCCCAAACAAGTACTATTATATTTATATATATACACACTTGTACTTTTAAACCTATTTTATACACCATATTTTGAAAATTTCAACAATTGTACACAAGAAAAAAAAAATAATAATTCCCTCAAATCACCCCACATGGCCGGTTACCCTAGGGAAGATGAATATATACAAAATTTTCAAACTATATCCATGAATTCAAGGAAAAAAGTTTTCTAGTACCCCAAAACATGGAACCATGCCTCCACCCTAAGTCCAATCCTAACCAAAGCCTAACCAAATCATGATTAATGGTATAATTAAGGCCCCTAATCATTCACTATTCCATTAGGTTCCAAGTAAATCCAAAATATCCAATCCATTTCCAACCAATGGGCACTTTAGACCTTTTGCACCAATTTTATTATAAAAACCACCTCTCCCTTATCATATTACACACAAGAACTCTTATACAAACACCCCATTCAGTTGAGAGGTAGAGAAGGGAAGAGAGTGAGCTTGGTGGAAGAAAGGAAAGAAAGAAAATGTCTTGTTAGTTAACTAACTAAGCCTCAAGTAAGCCGCATCACCATTTTTCCCTCTATTTCCTTTTCCAAATACATGTTGCTAGAATCTTGAAATCATATTTTAAGATGTGTTGTAATGGTTTTCATGTGTTCAAAGTTGATGAATTGGGCTTTAATCCTTCTTCTATTCATATTTTCTTTTAATAGACGCAAAACTACCTTTTTCTTCCTATATCTCACATTTTTTTAAAGGCATTCCATCACTCTAAAAATCTGAGTTATTGATATATTATTTAGTATGTTTTCATCATAAAATAAGTGGAAAATATCCCTAGTTGGTCTCTTTTCTCACCAATCTTCTTATTTTGAGTATTGTGCATGAAAAATCTGTTTTACAGCCAACTTTTAAAAATTCTTAAAAATGTAGAAAACTCTTTTGGACCTATTTTTTTATGTCAAAATCTTCCTTAAGGAGTTATCTTTCAAGAAAAAATTGGTTTTATTGAAAAAGAGTGAGCGGTTTGTAAGAAAATCCAATTTTCGTAACAGTCGACGAATCTGGACAGCGCTAAAGTGTTTCTTAAATAACTAAAAATCTAGAAAATCTATTCCATTTCTGAAGGATGTTCTGAAAACTAGATTAAATTCTCTACGAACCATAGCAAGGCCAAGTTCGGGAAAAATCTGAAGTAGCCATTTTGATTTTAACCTTTAAGTGGTACTAAATTTGGAAATTTTGTTTTGCATTGGTATTTTATGCTCTTGTGTTCATGAAAATGCTTATTAATATATGATCATGTCTTGGTATGATATTACATATATCATGGTTGTGATGCTCACATTTATGCAAATTTATTCCTTTGTTACTTGTTTGTACTAACTAACTTAAAACATTAATCTAAATGAAAAACTTAATGGGGTGGCTAATGGGGTTTTGATCACATGAGTATTATTATGAGATGAAGTTATGTTCGAATTGAATTGGTTAGCGGGACGCTTTTGAAAGTTAAAGTCTTGTGCAAGTGGTTGTTCGAAACCCTTGAACGAAACGGTTGTATTCAGACCATAGGTGGTTTGGTGTGAGGGGGGAATGGGCAAGGCCTTATTTTCCAGTCTCTTTTGAGGTCCTCAGTTGGCGCTACGCGGTATGCAACCATTGGTAGGCATCTGAGGTAAGGTATACAAAGCAGCAAAAGAAGGGACATACCGAATAATCTGTGTCCGATTCTTGGGGTTGGGAGAATGAAGTCTCTTTGGGGGATTTCTAGACTACGAACGACTAACCTTGTAACCTTGGTTATTTACTTGAATGTCATCTTCTTGTCCCATATTGTTGTAATTGCTATTGTGTATTAGATTAGGAAAAATGAACGGGATGTGTATACGTTTACTGGGCATTCAAAGCTCATGGCATATCATGCCAGGTGTTGAAGAGGAGCTTGTAGTAGAAAACGATGAGCCGGAAACCTTCGAAGACTTTTGGCTGTCCTAGAAAAGTTAGAAATTTCTTTGTGTTTTGTATAGTCCATCTGGAATTTTATTTTTGGATGTAATATTGATGCAACTAATTTTTGTAACTAAGTACATTATGTATCTATTCACTTATTAGTATTATATGCTTGCCTTATTAAAAACCAATATAGTCCCCTACATTGCTTGTGAGACTTTGCGTCAATGCCTTTTAAGATTTGTCGAAAGTGTAGTGCGCTACCTAAGAAAGTTGGACTTAGAAGGGAGGCTAATTTGACTCCTTCGGCGATCTGGGATCTTACTTGGTCATTGACCATAGGACTCGTTAGTGACTACATTTCGGAATTTGGACAATCATTCATTCTAATCCGAAAATAACATTTTCGAAAATAGAGTTTAATGTATAATTAGAAAATACATATAAGAAAACATATATTTACAAAGTTGTTACTCGCAGATAGCTCCAGAAGTAGAAAAGATAACTTAGAAAGAGAAGCCGGATACTAGTGCTTGACCTACACAAACACATGATGGATACACATTGAGACACACTTTCTGTAATCTCTTAACTTATTACATTTCTTTCTTAGTGTGTTTCTACTTCTTATCCTCATTATTATAGCTTAATCATGGCTTAGCCTAGGATGCAATGAGGATGCAATTTTACATTTTGAAAACACTTTGCAAAATTTTAGAAATAGGATAGTTCGCTTGAGCGATGCTTTGGTCGCTTGAGCAAACCCCTTGGTTTGCAAAAGTACTGAAAGCTCTCATTTTACGCTCAAGCCAACTTCTTGGTCATTCAATCCAAGATTGAAAATAAAGGGTGGTCGCTTGAGCAGTCTTTTGGTCGCTAAGCCAGCCATCAAACTCTGCAAAACTTCAGAGAGCTCGAAATGTATGCTCGAGCGATGCGACCAAATTTTGGAATTTTCAGAATTGGATTCCAAGTTCAAAACACGTGTTTAAAGCTTCAAACTTGGTATTTTGGGCCATAATTTGTAGAAAACACTTAGACACTTGTACCAGAACATGGAATGAAGGTCGATTCATAAAATCAAGGCCCAACATTTAACCAATTCTTTCAAAAGCATGCTCTTCTATTCATGTCACAAACATGCATGTATAAGTTGGAGTTCTTTCTTCTCAAAACCTGACTATATGAAGTGACATGTATGAAATCTTGTTGAGCTCTCACACTTTAACAAAAATAAACACTTGCATCTAAGAATTGAGTGAAAAGTAAACTAAAAATCCATAAATTATGCATGCATGCATAGATTGATTGATTTTCCATTCTACATTCTAAGTTTAATTCTCATGCTTAATCTCTTATTTCACTTGATTTCTCATAATTTGTGACTTAACACAAAAGTTGGGACTTGATTACTCACCTAAAGTCTCGATTTAGCAAGAATTCTAAGTTGTTCCTTCCAAATTTCCAAATCTGTAGCTAAATTCCAAGCCAATTATTTAATCTCCTACAAAAATCGTTGCTCTCATTCCAATTCTCTCTCTCTCACGTTTTGATCTCAAGAAATGAGTAGAACCTTCATTTGCTAAGCTTATATCAAGTATTTATAGATTGAATTAGTTTAAACTAATTAAGTATGATTAAAGCTAAGTTAGTTCAATTTAATAATTAATATATTCGAATTATTTGGATTTGAATCAGAATTTAAATAAACTTGCCATAAATTTCTACAAATCCCAAATAACACGTTAACCTAGTCAATTTTATGTTCAGATGCCGTTAAGGCCTTCAATTTTCAAATCAAAGCAGAATTTTAGACAGATATTCTTACAACAGGCAGATAGAAACACAAATAACACATAATATGCACAATTAACTCACAATTTCATCTTGAATACTTATTAGGCAGTCTTAATTACAAATTATTAGTTAATTACGGATTAGGGTTGTCACAAAGAACTCCATACATTCATCCTCTGTAAGTCTGCATCCTTCCTCTAGCAGTACTATTTGTTTCAATTCTTTTAATTCTACAATCAACCATTCTATTTGAGCCATGAAGACTACTATGAAATTCGGGTCATTCTCTTATGGTCCTTCCCAGAGGACGATTATTCCCATTTCCTTAGGTATAGGCACTAGTGGTTAGGGCAGGTTAGCATATACAATGTATTGATTAGGGTCGAAGGTAGGGGTGGTCCGCATAAAGTTAACACTTGATGAAGGTATGGCTTTATCATGATTGGGGGCTATACTTGGTTTAGAGGGTGTGATGATTTTTCTATTAATAAGATCTTGGATTTTATGGCAAAGATAGGAACATTGGTCAATTTCATGACCAGCTTGTTAGTGGAAGGCACAGTACAGAGTAGGGTCATGATCGGCTGACAAAGGGTCTAACAGATGTTCTAGGCCAAGAGGTTTCAAATACCCCTTGTCCTCAAGGATTTGCAGAGCCCAAGATAAGGACATGTGGAGGGGATGAAAGATTCTTTGAGTGGAGTCTAGACATGATCCTTGGCAGAATTGTGCAATAAACTCTAGCATGATCTTGACTTTCCAACTTGCAACAATGCCACTAAAGTCTTTTTGTGATTTGAGCGGCGGTGATGCACCTATATGGGCTTACAACTCATCTTGAATTTGGATTAAAACATCCATAGCCATAGTCACAGCTTCTATGGACCTCTGAAGTGCATGGGCCAAGTTGGAGATCTCTTGGGCTTGGTTGTTTTATTTATTTATTTTTATTTGATTGCTTCCATAATCATCATGTAGTAATTTGTATTGCTTGATAGTTGAGGAAGCTAATCTATCTCCTCTTTGATTATTTTCATGATTAGAAGGATAGATTATCATTCACTTCATTATTTGCTTCTCTTTCTCTCATCCTTTGGTGATTGAGGTTAAGATTCTCTATTGTGCTCATTGTGAAGCTTCCATGGCTTTGATGAATTCCATTCTCTCATTATTCATGATGATTGAGGGTAAATTCATCATGTCTAGCTTCTAATGGCATTGTAAGGGAATTAGTGCTTCTCTTTTACATTCTTATGTTACAGAAGTACTTTGGCTCATCTTCTTTTCCATTATTTATTTATTTATTTTTTCCTTAGCTTCTTTTACTTGGTAGCTTCTCCACTTTCATTTGGTAACATTATTAGTGTAATATATCTATTCAGCTTTCCTCATTCTTGCTAGTTTACTTCTTTCGTTTAGACGTATGTATATTCATCTTTTTTTCCCTTTTTTTTAATATTTATTTTCTATTTTTTATCTTCTTTGTCTATTCCTTTTATTTGGAGTTTTTCAAATTTTGGCGCCATATTTTCTTTATTCATCATTACTTCATATTTTGCATTCATTTTTCATGCATAAGACTTGGCTCATTTTATCTACTACTTTCTTTATCTCTTATATGATTTTGTACACAATCCCATGCCTTCTGATGGTTCGCATGTCATGTGCTAGTAGCCAAGTCTTTAGCTGCATTCTTGTGTATGTATTGCATTAGTTTATTTGCATATAGCATCATGCATGTTTTCTAACCCTTTGCACTTAACTTGGTGTGGATGAGTACTAGGCGAGCTTCATTCATCTTTGCATCCCGATTATGTGCATTTTCCTTACTATGTCTAGCATTCTACCATGTGTCTACAAGCTTACCTGATATATCTCTATGATTGGCAGTAGATGGAGGTTGTTTCGTTTAAGTTGGGATTATTTTGATTTCTATGCATATGAACGCATCTTTTTTTTTAGTTGCACATTTTCAAACATTTTTTAAACGCATGAAATCAAAGCATTCCAAAATAAGTGATTTAGTCTATACTTATTTCCTTCACATAGTAAATTTAGCATTAATAATCGGAACATGAGCATATTTTGGTTATAAATCTCATATCATGAATTAGCAAAAGCCAATCTTTGATCGAATGAGCGGGTGTGCTCAATTCATAACCTTTCCCCTTCATACCTAAGTTCCCGAACCGAAATACTTTGGTTGTGACGGATAGTGACCTTTGACACAAGTTATGAGTTTCTTAATTTTTACAAAAGATTAGGTGGTGATTTATAGAGTCTAGTGATGTAGTCCATTTTTGACATTTCTTGTGATTAGCAGATTTTCTACAAATTTGCTAGATTTGAGCTCTTATTATGTTTCACATTATACTCGTAAAATCAGACCGGTTATTTGAATTGTCAGGTGCGCTGGGACACCCGTCTGGGAGATCCCACAGTTGTTTAATGGTTGGTTGGCGAGGATAGGTAAGGAAAAGTTTTTTTTTTTTTTTTAATGAAGGTTAATGATTTTTTTTTTTTTTAATCCTTTTAAGGGACCAACTCTGATAAATGGGTGATAGTAATTTTTTAAATTAAAGGAGATAATCTATATTTTCAACAAAATTTAAAAGAATATTGGTAATTTGTCAATATATATGTATACTAAAAAAAGTGTCTTAATTTTAAAATAAGCACCTTACATTTGTTATAAGTATCATCATCAAATAAATTAGATACTAAATTTAAATGTAAATGATATATTTAAATTTTGAAGTATCTCCATTGGTAGATGGCATTTATGTCTAAAATATGTCATCATGTTGAAACTAATAAATTTTAAATGTAAATGATATATTTAAATTTTTAAGTATCTCTATTGGTAGATGACATTTATGTCCAAAATATGTCATCATGTTGAAACTAATGAGTCGGGTCTAATGGGACCCAACCTAATTGTGATGCTTAAAAGGGTTCTGAATCCGTGAATTCACTAGGTATTAGTGCCCAAATATGATAACTTTCCAAGAAACACAAGAGTGACAACATTTTTTTATATAAATGACCACACTGTGGCACACACATTGTCATGATATATCTATTTCCACAATTACTATAAAACAGAGACAAGTCTTTGCAATGAAGATCAGTGTACACATGCATACATACATGACTGAAGCATACCCCAGAGGTGTGAACATGAGAACACACACTGTGATTTTGAGTTTGGTTGCTTTTAAATCTCAGCCTCTTTCTCTTTCTCTTTCTCAATATCACAATGTGTGTTCTCAGGTCACCCCTTTGGGGCACTTCTGTTTTCATGCCAACTGATCTCAACAACTTCTCTTATTCAAGCTCTGTTTGGGAAGAAAAAAGCCAGGTTTTTTTGGCTAAAATAGCCACAAAAAATAAAATAGGCTATTTTAGCTACAAAAAACAAAACATCAAATCCCAACCCATAATCATTACAATCCTCTCTCATAAAAAAAGCCAAAAAAGTCAAAAAGCCAAAAAGCCCTTCCCAAACTAGGCTAAAATAGCCAAAAAGCTAAAAAGCCAAAAAGTAACCCACTTCCCAAACGGAGGCTCAGAGTTGTTTTCATTTCTTCTTCTACCTACAACTCTGTATTTTTTATTTTTATTTATTTATTTATTTTTTTCTGAGTAATGGATTTAAAATTTTGGCATCTACCCTATAGGTTTATACAAATATAGCGTTCATCACGGGCTTTTTTTGAATTTTTTGAATTATTTATTTATTTTAAATTTTTTGTACAAATTTTATGTCTAAAACTCCTATGATTAGATGAAATTTTAAAATTTACTATTTTAACATTTCTACCAACTCTCTCATTTTTATTTATTTATTTAATTTTTTGTTACCTTTTAGCATCTACACTAGGCTAGATATGAGGAGAAAGTAAAACATAATCAATCACCTCCAAAACCTTCATATGGGCTTGAACTCACAACCTCCTCTGCTATGAGAATTGGAGAATATAGCACTGTGACATAAAACATGAGTATTTTATTTTTATTTGAGTAATGGAATCTTTGATGTTTACAAATTCACTTTTGTTGACATGTTACAAGTCAATAGGTTGATAGAAATATACAAATTCAATTTTCAGTATTTAGTGAATCTTTTTATTTTATGTTTGAGAATTACCAATTTATAATTTATAGACTTCTAAAATGAAGAAAAATGAATCAAAATTGGTGAAAATTCCACTAAATACAAAAATATATATATATATATATATATAATTTGCAAAAATTGATTATCATGCATTCGATGTTTCTTTATTTTTTTCAGTGGATTTCATCAATTTTAACTCTTTTTATAAATTTTTTTATAAAATACTTTCTTTTGGAGATGACCATCCTGGTCAAAGTTGGTGTCATGGTTGGTAATGATTGGAAGTGCATTAGGGCCAATGCTCAACCTAGGTAAGGGAGATTATTATAGGTATAACATTTTATTTTGCGTTATTATTACCTCCACTAAGCCAAACTTTGGTTTCACGGCTAGTTAAAAATCTTCGAAATTTTAATTTTTTTTTTTTTTTAAAAAAAAAAGAAAGAGATCAACCAAAAACACAGATAAGAAGAAACCAGCAAAAATGACGGGTATGTTTTGATTTTGAGAGAGTAATTTTTTTAAATTGTCTTGGGGAGAGAGTTCAAAAAATTTTGTTTGTTTGTTTGATTGTGTATTTTGAAAGTAATTTTGGAGTTTAGGAGTTTGGAATGATTTGCTATTTTGTTATAATTGAGTAGATGTGTGTAAGAAAAAAAATGATTGAAAATGAGAGAGGAAAGAGAAAAAATAATTAATTGATGTGTAAGAGAGAGAAAATGATTTTGAAAATTGTTTTAGAAAAATTACAAACCAAACAAATTTTTTTTTAAATTTTTTTCCAAAATCACTCTACAAAGCCAAATCAAAGATACCCGACGTTACTCCAATATTTTTTTGATCACTTCTACATAAATTTTGTTTAGAAATTCTAACTGAATATGTTGTGGCGCTTGTGGATCAAAAGCAGGGTCAGATCCAATAACAGGAGGCAAGATCTCGCCGGCAGATGGGGGAAACCAAAGGGCACAATGAATTAGGCCTTTTTTTTTTTTGGAAGATTGCAAAAAAAAAATTTTCTTTTATTTGTAATCTATTTTGAATCATATTATTTTTTTATTTTTTTATACGTTTTTTTCTAAAAAAAAAAAAATATCATTAATTTAAAAGTTTGAAGGAGCATTTTGATATTATATCAGACAAGATTAATCACTTATATTACACCCATTCAATTACAATGTGTAACAGTTGTCAAATGTTACAACACCATCATTTTTATGTCAGGCTGGCTTATTATCGACATTTGTATTGTTACTCCTTAACAGTTACTCTATTTAGCGAGAATTTTAGGGTTTGAAATTTTAGATAATAATAATAATAACAATAATAATAATAATAATTTTTATTTATTTTAAATTTGCATCTATTTTCATTCACTTTAGTTAAATTGGAGACGAAAAATCACACACACACATATGTATATATATACATATAGGCACGTGACACACGTGATACATATATAATTTAGATAAATAAAAATAAAAATAAATAATAAATAAATTAAATCATAATACGTAAATTGTTAAAATGATAAGTGTGTTTTTAATAAAATTCAAGTCTTGGAATTTAAATATTACTTGTTGTTGTTTGTATTAAAAATGATAGTCCAATGAAATAGTGCCACGTGTGCATGTGGTGTCACACCCCAAACTCGGGTATGACCGGCCGTGGCCCACAGGGTCTTAGCCCAAGGCACACGTAAGCCTAAAACACGAATCCATAATCATATTGAACAACTAAGCAATAGTCCAAAAAAAAAAAACCAAAACTCAATCCAGACATGTCACAATTATAAACGGCAAAATCAACCGTAATCAAAACCATCCAAACTGATGGATATAAACAACCCACATATCAAAAATAATCTTAAATGAACTTCAATAAAAATAAATATAAATATGCACAAACTTGACATAACACTCTAAAATAAATAAATGCCCTAGAGGTCCATGCAATCGAGTCCCCGGTATGCTATGAGTCCACTCTAAGTCCTTCTAACACCTGAAAATGGTAAACAACTAAGTCAACTAAGTCAATTGATAGCTCAGTGAGTAGCAACACGGATAGTAAATACAATTTTAAAAACAGGAGACAAGATCTTGCTGGCAGATGGGGGAAACCAAAGGGCACAATGAATTAGACCTTTTTTTTTGGAAGATAGTAAAAAGTTTTTTTTTTTCTTTTATTTGTAATCTATTTGGAATCACATTATTTCTCTATCTTTTTTATGTTTAAAAAAAAAAAATACATATCATTAATTTAAAAGTTTGAAGGAGCATTTTGATATTATATCAGACAAGATTAATCACTTATATTACACCCATTCAATTACAATGTATAACAGTTGTCAAATGTTATAACACCAACATTTTTAAGTCAGGTTGGCTTATTATCGACATTTGTATTGTTACTCCTTAACAGTTACTCTATTTAGCAAGAATTTTAGGGTTTGAAATTTTAGAGCAAAATAATAATAATAATAATAATAATAAATAAATAATATTTTTTTTAATTTAAATTTGCATCTATTTTCATTCACTCTAGTTAAAACGGAGACGAAAAATCACACACATATATATATGTATATATAGGCAAGTGACACACGTGATACATATATAATTTAGATAAATAAGGATAAGGAGAAAAATAAATAACAACAATGATTCATCCCCCTTTTCCCCCATCCCCTTTAACCCCCTCTCTCTCTCATTGGTTACATTTTCTTTTTCTTTTTCTTTTTTTCCTGCTCCTCCAATCACCACCCGCCACGTGGCAAAGGGGGTGAGCAGATGACCCCCAAAAGGGGGTCCCAAGCATTATTCAATAAATAATAAATAAATTAAATCATAATACGTAAATTGTTAAAATGATAAGTGTGTTTTTAATAAAATTTAAGTCTTGAAATTTAAATATTACTTGTGTTGTTGTTTGTACTAAAAATGATAGTTCAATGAAACGGTGCCACGTGTGCATGTGGTGATGCAAAGTGAGTGACAGTAGCATGTTTTAATGGTGGCAAATGATGCTTTGATTTCGAATCATGCGGATCAACTCTCATGATTTGACTCAATCGCTACAAGCCACGGGATAGTAGTTGTGTGTCTATATATTAGATATTTAGACTTTATTTGGCATGATTTAAAAAAATCAAAAAGTTAAAAAAGTTATTATTTTATTTAAGTTATATTATCTTATTTAAGTTATATAACTTCTCTATCGCATCACTTCAAACCCAACCCATATTTCATAAAACGTTAAAAAGTGCACTTATTTAGATCATTCCAAACAACCCTTTAGTGAATATTCTAGAAACACCACAGTTATTTGGGAAATTTTTTTAGATATCCAATTACGAGAAAATATAGTAAAATTGAGATGTTTGGTAAAATTATTTATTGAATGATGAATTTTGTTAATTAAAATTTTATTTGATAAAAATTTAAGTATTGAACTATAATAAGTTGTTTGATATATATAAGATGAAATTTTAAAAAATAAAATAAAATTCTACGGGTTTGAACTCAAACATTTTTAACAGTAACTATTTTTACAGCATTGATAGAGACCCCTCTCCAATCACTACCCCACCACCCCCTACACACACGTGGCAGGTAGTGATTAGAGGAGAAGGAAAAAAAATAAAATAAAATAAAAAAAACTGGTCAATGGGAGAGAAATGGGGTCAAAGGGGTAGCAAGAAAGGGGGTTTGAAACATTTTTCCTATTTTTATGGGATATCTTTTGACCAAATAAAGACACTTATTATTCATCCAAGACCTTTACCCACCATCTAACGGCTCATATTCTTAGAAGGATCTAGTTAATCCTATTTTTTAGGAACAAACCAACCACTTGCATGGAAGAAAGAGGAGGTTGGGACAAATGTCACTGTAGAAGGCAATCCAACACCCCACTTTCAGGAGATTATGAGAGATTTTCAGGAGGTTGTTGCGGATTTGCAAGAGGCTACCACGATTTTTAAGATACTCCAACATCTATAAATACAAGATTTGAAAATGGAGCAAACCCCAATCAATCTAACATTCAACACAATTTTGTACATAGCCGCTATAACAAAAAACACATTTGGTGACCCAAAAATTGGTCGCCAAAAGTACAAATTTCGTCACCAAAAGAATCGGCGACAAGTATACAATTGGTCGCCAAAGGTATGTCACTAAAAGTATTGGCGACGAAATCAGAAACGGTCACCGTATGTAAACATTTAGCGACAAGCAAAATTGGTTGCCAAAAATCATATATTTTGTCGCTATAAAATTACAGTTTGTCGCTGTAGACGTCCCCGAACGCCCTGGGAGGGTGAGTCCCGTTCTGTTCATTTGTGGGGTCACTACAGCTCAGACTCTCAAATTGTCACGGTTCTTAATCTGAACCAAAGAGTCCAAATCCGGCAAATCGTTTTGAGAAACAAATTTTTGAAAAGAAGCGCCAAACATGAACTGCTTTGCCAGATACAGAGTCGCCACCTAAATATTTTTTATGGGGGAATTTAGGAAACCCTGACTCGGTGCCAAAGGCCACATGTCCGTCATCACCAGAGTTGCCTCGGCTCGGGAGTCAGGGTACGATTGGGGAAGGTCAGCTATGAGCACCCCCTCTCGCCCGATCTGAAGATCGGCCTCTACTAACCGTGATATCCGATTCTGAAAACGTTATGTGTTCTTATTCCATTTATTAGCCTAGAATTACTACGTTATGCGCGCAGCAAACAAGTATAGACTAGATTGCCTAATTTGGAAACAAGCATTGCATATCCGTTTGTTTTGGAAAAATGTTTTGGAATTTGCTACTCGCAAGTAGGCTAAAATACGGATTTCAACGAGTTTTTCCAACTCAAACAATCCAACCTTCACCCACAGGCATTCAAACAGTTTATAACACAAACATCAGCCACATGGTAAGCATGCTATCATGTTAACATTCACACGCATACGAGATGCTAAAGCATAAATACTTACATCGTACTCCGTGCCAAACAATAAACTAGTTAGCAAACATGCGTGATCCTAGTTCATGTCAAGTTGACTAATGCAGCACATACAGGATGCAATTAGATAGGCTCAGCTAACCTAAACATGGTATGCGAAATGCTACAACTATCACGTATTCAATTTGGAATTGAAATACAAATGCAGTTAGCGTGATGCGCCGAGTCCGGTGCATGCAAGGCAAATGTATGAATGCACGCATGCATTGCATAGGTATGCTAATTTTAAAGATGCCCTAGTCTACCATCATAAGCAGGTAAATAAAAGGGAAGGAAGAAGTGGGGGTTTGAAGACTTTCACACACTCACCCACACTTATTACAGAATTGCCCTCACTCGGAGGGTCCAAATATATTACAGTCCGAATAAATAATACTAAATTAATTATTACAAAATTTCTAATCTAATTAACAAATTAAATGCAAAGAGAGGATGGCCGCAGCCCCTGCCTCGGGAATGCGTGAATGATGCATGCTCGGATTTTATCTTTCCCGAAAGCCCGCACCATACCATTGCTGCCTCTGTTTTACTGCCTTGCTTTTCTGAAAAATGCCAAAATTCTGGGACAGGTTCCTTGCACACTGCAGAATACCACCGGCTGGGGGAAATTCCCACCGGCAGTGTATAATTCCCATTGGCTGCTGATTTAGTCACCAGCCATTCACCAACAGTCGGTCGGCAATGTATTATGCCGGCCGGCAGAAATTTCCTGCAGGAGACAGTTTTGACAGCAACAGAGGACAGACAGCATATGGCATGGGATTTCAAGCACATGTATGCATGGACACACTCCCTGTCATGTAATGGACTCAAGGGAGTATGCCCCTCGACCCTCGGGCCATCAATTACGCATGATGGCCTAAGAGGCCAAGTTTTGCAACTTCGATATCAAATGAAATGTAAGCACAAAACACATCAAAGGGCCCCAACCCCTATCACGATTGATCAAGAGGCAAGTGATGCATGCTCAATGAAATGCAACCTAGGCATGGAGGCTAAGTATGCAACATGAACATGCAAATGAGCAATGTATACTAGGCGCGCAACTTAAACATGTAAGTAAACATGGCATGCAACAACATGCGATGATGGACTAAAACTAACATGGATAGCTCGCAAGCATGCCAAAATCGGTGGCCATTAGATGAAAATGAGACTCTCGAAACGCGTGCACGCGTGCACGCAAACCGAGGACCGACTCTCAGGCACTGAAATGCCACTCTAATGAGACATGGCAAAGACATGGAATATGATATGCAAACATGCAAAAATAGTAGCAAAATAAGGGGCAAAATAGCCCTGAAACAAGGCGAAATGACACCCGATGCATGGAATTTCTCCCGAAATGCAAAACTAGGTACATGAAATGGCTTACAGCTATACAAAACATGCATAATTGGTACATGGAATGAAAAGATAGAAGAAAGGAAGCCCCAAAATAAGCATTTTTACAGTTCAAAGCATGGCTAAACAGTAAGCACAAGTGAGACTAAATTATCATACAAAAATGGCTCCGCAAGGGAGGCAATGAAGCAAGTGGTAGATGTAAAGCCCAAACAGAAAAAGACTCTTCTACAACACTGAAGAGGGACCAAAAATATGACTACTTACAGTTTATGGCAACCCCCAAAACAATATACAAGTATGCTCAAAATGCCATGCAAGGTAGGGCCCAAAAGAGGTCAAAACACAAAGTATACAAAACATTCATCAAACAGCCAAAGACCCTTAATGAATCATGAAGAGGGAGTCAAAATATGGCCACTTTCAGTTCGGACCAAGGTCCAAAAACAGAGACACAATAGGCTAATTAATCATGCAAAAATGGGGACCAAAGAGGGGTATAATGACAAGTGGAACATGGAGGTCCCAAACAGTGATTAGCCCTTCTTCAATGTTGAAGAAGGACTCAAAATAAGCCTTTCTACAGTTTACATCATGCTCCAAAACAGATCACACATAGGCCAAAAATAACATGCAAGATTAGGGCCTAAAGGAGAGATAAAGAAGGAAGTGCAAGATGGGGACCTCAAATGACAAAATTCCCTTAATGAATCATGAAATAGAGCTCAAATAAAGGGTACTTTCAGTTTTGGTCGGAGCTCAAAACAGTAAGCAAAATAGCTAGAGAAATGTTGCAAAATTAAGCTCAAAAAGGGGGAATTGATATTTACCCTTGAAGACCAACCCTTGGTTGCTTCTTGGCTTGAGAAGTGATGCCTCCTAGCTGCTGGAAAGCTCCCCAAGCTGCTGGAAATGGAAGTGGTAGTGTAGTGCTAGGTGGTGTAGTGCAAATAGGCCAAGAACAAGGGTCTTTGAACACTCTAACACACCCAAATGTAGAGAGAGAGGGAGATATAGAGAGAGAGGGTGATATATATGTTATATGTATGTATTAGGTCTGATTTTTCTGAACCAAAACAATGGAGGAGGATGAGTTTCTTTTATAGAGCAAGGAAAATGGCATAAAACTTCTCAAAAAAGCTATACAAAAGGGTCAAAGGGACCAAGCTTCTAAGAGAAGCTAATGCAAAGGTGCAAGCTTCTTGAGGAAGCCAAGACAAGGGGTCAAAGCTTCCTCAAGAAGCTTTAAGCAAAGGGTGCAAAAAAGAGGGTCAAAAGGGGTGCAAAGGGCGCAAAACAGTCACACACGTGCATGGGAAGCAGAGTCTGTGCATTCCAGCTGGCACAGCTGGCATCCATTCAATCTGTAGAATACTCCGGAAGGTCATCGGCTAGCAAACTTGGTCGGTCAGCCATCTTTTCCGGCCGGTCGGCAATCTATTTGGCCGGTCGGCCATTTGTTTTGGCCGGTCGGCAGGAAAAATCTGCTCTGCAGGTCCAACTTCAAACGGACATAACTTCTTCATATGAACTCCTTTTCAGGTCATTCTTGTGTCAAAATTGAAGCCCCGGACGTAAGCTTTCCAATGGAACCAGCCTTGCATCAAAATTCCAACTGTACAAAAAGTTATGCTTGTTTTAGTGAAGGCTGCTCAGTTTCGGTCCAACCGGGATGATGCCCAACTTCAACCAATCATATCTCCACCCTCCGGTCTCGGATTTAAGAGATTCTTGAATGAAAAATGAAGCCCCGGAAGTCTTCTTTCCAACGGTGGTGGTCTCATACCTTAAATCAAAGTGTATAGGCAAATAAGATTGATTTAGCGAGGACTGCTCGTCCCTTTCTTAGCAATTCTTGCCTATCTTCTTCTCCAACTTGGCTTCTCCCCTCTTCTCCTCTTTTCTTCAACTTCAAACCCCTAAGCAAGGTGTTTTGAAAGATTTTTCAAAGATTTCATCTCTCTTTCATTCATTTCCACTTTGTCCCTACTCGGTTTACCGAAAAGCGCAACATTTGACAAAATGCGAACCTCGGAACAACGCAGAAACTTTATTTCAAAAAAGTTTTGAAAGAGAGGGTTTTAAGGTCTAAAAACTATCCAAAATAGCTTTGGTCCAAAACGGGGTGTGAATTTGAGACTTGTCTCTCCCCTTGCCGAAGAAACTGAACCTTTGCCCTACTCACCTTTCATCATCGAGCAAACCATCAGTAGCGCCCAAGTCTTAAGGGCGATCAAAAATGGGGTGTCTACAGTTGCCCCTCTTTGACAGAACTCGAAAGTCATAACAATGACGGGAGTGAATGTCAAAGCCTAGAGACGACCCATTTTTGACAAGGCCGAAGACTTGGACAAACAAACAAAATACCGATAAATAAATGGTTGTGCCCACAGGTTGCCTACGTATCCCTTTGCAAGGAATCAAACCAGCGTAGTTCAGGGGCATGATGCAAATGATATGCAGGAAGACTTTGACAATTGGACTTATACGCTACGCGAAGCCGGTTTATATTCAAAACAATGCGATGTACTAACAAGTACAAGTGAGGTGCGCAAGATAGCGCGATAGAATGCATGCAAAATGCAAGTAAGGTGCACAAAATAGTGCGACGCAATTAACTGACAAATGCTACAAGCATTTTCTATGCAAAGATGAGAGAGAGCATGTAATGAAATGCACAAGATAGTGCGATGCGCAAGAGAGCGCGAGTGTAAACTGCACAAAATAGTGCGATGCGCAAGAGAGCGCGAGTGATAAAATACACAAAATAGTGCGATGCGCAAGAAAGCGCGAGTGATTAACTGCACAAAACAGTGCGATGCGCAAGAAAGCGCGAGTGATTTGAAATGCACAAGACAATGCGAGTGATTTGAAATGCACAAGACAGTGCGAGTGATTTGAAATGCACAAGAAAGTGCGATTGAGGTGCGTAAAATAGCGCGAAATGTAAACTGCACAAAACAGTGCGATGCGCAAAATAGCACGAATGTAAACTGCACAAAACAGTGCAATGCGCAAAATAGCGCGAATGATAAACTGCACAGAACAGTGCGATTGAGGTGCGCAAAATAGCGCGAATGTAGCTGCACAAAACAGTGCGATATGCAAAATAGCGCGATTGATAAACTGCACAAAACAGTGCGATTGAGGTGTGCAAAATAGCGCGAATGTAGCTGCACAAAACAGTGCGATACGCTAAATAGTGCGATTGATAAACTGCACAAAACAGTGCGATTGAGGTGCGCAAAATAGCGCGAATGTAGCTGCACAAAACAGTGCGATACGCTAAACAGCGCGAGTGATTTTGAAATGCACAAGACAGTGCGATACGCTAAACAGCGCAATTGGTTTTGCAATGCACAAAATAGTGCGATACGCTAAACAGCGTGATTGATTTTGAAATGCACAAGACAGTGTGATACGCTTAACAGCGCGAGTGATTTTGAAATGCACAAGACAGTGCGATACGCTAAACAGCGCGATTGAGGTGTAATGCACAAAATAGTGCGATACGCTAAACAACGCGACTGATCTTGAAATGCACAAGACAGTGCGATACGCTAAATAGCGCGATTGATATGCAATGCACAAAATAGTACGAGTGAGATACAACCACAAGATGCACAAAACAGTGCTAGTGAGATACAAAGTGTAAGTGCACAAGATAGTGCGAGTGAATGCATGTTCTATGCAAATGAGGTGCATTTTCTAGGCAAGTATGGAAGAGTGCATTTTCTATGCAAAAGATACGAGCATTTTCTATGCAAGAAACAAGAGCATATTCTATGCAACACTGAAAGCAAATTCTATGCAGAATCGAAAGCAAGCATATTCTATGCATGAATCATAACGATGCGCGGTGTTCTATGCACAAATGATAAATGATGTATAACATATGTGCAGCATGCATATACGGTAAATGCATACTCTATGCAATGGAAAGAACAAAATTTTGACAAAAATGAATAAAATGATACTCGGTGGCAACCTCCGATTTACCTCTCAGAGATGTTACAACATGTTCAAAAATGATACACCTCATTCATGTTGACAAATGATGAACATCGTGCTCCAAAACACAGTTTTGAGCTTCCGAAAAAACAATCTAGATCCAACAATGAACCTTCCTTGCACTTCTTGGAAAACAAAGGCACAAAACATCATCAAGACACAGAGAAAGGCCACCAGCCACCTGCCGACCACAGGGGGAGGCTGCCAGCCATCAAAGAGTGTTACTGGCCACTAATGTGGCCTGCCAGCCACCTGCAGGCCACCTATGGCAAACTTGGGGCTTTTCGGTCTTTTCACCCTCGGGTCTTTAAGTATAGACCTTGAGTCCTCATTTCCTCAATTCTCTAGGTCCGAAATCCTTCCCTCTCTCTCTCTCTCTAGACACTTCTTCTCTATAGATTCGAGCTTTTTACACATTTTCCAATGCCTCACGCAAACTTTATTCGCTAAACCCTCTTGATTCTCTTCTTTTGAACCGATTAAAATTTGATTTCAACACTTTTCCTTGGATTTCCACCACTCTAGGCTTATTCCCCTCGAGTTTCTCTCAAGTTCTGTGAATGGCAAGAGGGTTCAAATCAACAGTTATTTTAGGCATGGAAGAGACATCATACCATTGGTAATGAACTCCAAAGCGATTAAACCATTAAGCATGATATCTCAATCTCATGCTTTAAACAAACAAGTAGTTTGAACCACTTTCAAAGCAAAACAAAGCCTAAGAAAGGAGGGAGATTACAGAGGTGGTTAATGGTGATCACAAGTATGGAAAGCCATAAATAAATGCATTCAACTCAAACAAGGAGGTGGCTAAGGCCTAGAACACCAAACTCATGAGGACAATTACACTACAGCATGCAAAACAAAGCTTAAATGCAACTAGCAGCTTAAACTAGTGCTAAAACGGTCTAAAATAAGTCCCAAAACATACTGGAATTAAGACAACAACAGCTAGATTAACATGCTAAAACATAGCACAAACTAGGCTAGTAAGCAAGACATAAGGAGGGGAGGCTAACCCCTCTAAATTTGGACTTCAAAACATGATTTTGACCACTGAAATAACTCTGAAAATCAGTGTTTAAAAGCTCAAAAAAAAAATACAAGGGTAGGAAACACAAGGGTAAAGGCCTTCAAAACAAGGTACAAAAAAGTTTGAACCACCCCTCAACCTTTAATGGCCTTAAAACCCAAGTTTCAGCCCAAAAAATACAGAAGTTTTATAGCCCAAAAATAGTTTGAAAACAGTAAGAAAAAGAGTAGACAAAGCAAGCAAAGAGGTAAAGCCTTATACCTTTGAAGGGGAACACCAATTCCAAGTAACAAAATCAATCAAACACACCCTCTAAAGCTCCAACAAGGCTTAAGAACACCTCAGCTCAAAGATGAAGAGGTTGGTTAAGAGTGTATCGGCAAATGTTGAAGATTTGTAAGCAAAAGTGTAGGAATTTGCCAAAGAGAGAGAGAATTTTAGAGAGAGAAAAAAAAATTTGCTCTAAAATTTTTCTTACCTTAGAACATGGGAGGGAGGTCTCCTATATAGAAAAAAACATGAATTCTCCTCAAGAACATCTAACTCTACACGTGGGTGAAGATACATGCATCTATGCAAACAGCTGGCACAGTTGTCACAAAATATTTGCAAAAGAAATTGGTGGCCGGTCGGCCATCACTGGTGGCCGACAAGCCATATCAGTGGCCGGTAGCCCAAAAAAGGTGGCCGGTAGGCCACCACAATTCTCTTACATCCTTTCTACATTTGTAATGTAGTTGCATCGGTGTATGCTAGCTT
>NW_021026476.1:68861-117680 GCF_004153795.1 Camellia sinensis
GGAGGCCCAAACAAGGTAGTCCCGGAGCTCACCAAAATCACACAAAAATGGGGCCAAACAAGGCCTAAGAGGGGGTAAACGACCCCAAACACAGAAGTGGTCTTTATGAAGTATCTTAAACACAGAAAAAAAAAAGTTTTTTATGTTATACACCAAACTCAAATCAGCAAGCAAGATAGGCTAAAATGAGGTACAAGAAAGTGCTAAAAAGGGGAAGAAACTTACCCTTGAAGACCAAATTCGAGACCAGCAGCTTCAGGGGCCAAAAACCAGCTTTTGGAGCTCAATAAACCCTCCCAAGAACTTCAGTCCAATGGTAGTGGTGTATGGCTATGAGGTGTGGTGCAATAGGCCAAGAACAAGGGTCTTTGAACACTCTAACACACCCAAATGTAGAGAGAGAGGGAGATATTGAGAGAGAGGGTGATATATATGTTGTATGTATGTATTAGGTCTGATTTTGCTGAACCAAAACAATGGAGGAGGATGGGTTTCTTTTATAGAGCAAGGAAATGGCATAAAGCTTCTCAAAGAAGCTATGCAAAAGGGTCAAAGGGACCAAGCTTCTAAGAGAAGCTAGTGCAAAGGTGCAAGCTTCTTGAGGAAGCCAAGACAAGGGGTCAAAGCTTTCTCAAGAAGCTTTGAGCAAAGGGTGCAAAAAAAAGGGGTCAAAAGGGGTGCAAAGGGTGCAAAACAGCCACACACGTGCATGGGGAGCAGAGTCTGTGCATTCCAGCTGGCACAGCTGGCATCCATTCAATCTGTAGAATACTCCGGAAGGTCATCGGCTAGCAAACTTGGTCGGTCAGCCATCTTTTCTGGCCGGTCGGCAATCTATTTGGCCGGTCGGCCATCTATTTGGTCGGTCGGCCATTTGTTTTGGCCGGTCGGTAGGAAAAATCTGCTCTGCAGGTCCAACTTCAAACGGGCATAACTTCTTTATATGAACTCCTTTTCAGGTCATTCTTGTGTCACAATTGAAGCCCCAGAAGTAAGCTTTCCAATGGCATCAGCCGTGCATCAAAATTCCAACTGTACAAAAAGTTATGCTTGTTTTAGTGAAGGCTGCTCAGTTTCGGTCCAACCGGGATGATGCCCAACTTCAACCAATCATATCTCCACCCTCCGGTCTCGGATTTAAGAGATTCTTGAATGAAAAATGAAGCCCCGGAAGTCTTCTTTCCAACGGTGGTGGCCTCATACCTTAAATCAAAGTGTATAGGTAAATAAGCTTGATTTAGCGAGGACTGCTCGTCCCTTTCTTAGCAATTCTTGCCTATCTTCTTCTCCAACTTGGCTTCTCCCCTCTTCTCCTCTTTTCTTCAACTTCAAACCCCTAAGCAAGGTGTTTTGTAATATTTTTCAAATATTTCATCTCTCTTTCATTCATTTCCACTTTGTCCCTTCTCGGTTTACCGAAAAGCGCAACATTTGACAAAATGCGAGCCTCGGAACAACGCAGAAACTTTATTTCAAAAAAGTTTTGAAAGAGAGGGTTTTAAGGTCTAAAAACCATCCAAAATAGCTTTGGTCCAAAACGGGGTGTGAATTTGAGACTTGTCTCTCCCCTTGCCGAAGAAACTGAACCTTTGCCCTGCACACCTTTCATCATCGAGCAAACCATCAGTAGCGCCCAAGTCTTAAGGGCGGTCAAAAATGGGGTGTCTACAGTCGCTAAAAGGTTAAAATTTGGATAGGTTATGTAGTTTTAGCGACAAATAAATGCGTCGCTAAAGGTACTATTTAACAAAAAAATTACTTTGGTCGCTAAAAATCACGTTTTTAGCGACGAGTATGTTTTGGTTGCTAAAAGTTCTTGGAATAACCACAAACTTTTAGCAACAAAAACAATATGTTATCGCCAAATATATTAACAGCGACCAAAATACCACATGTCACTAAAAATTCACTACACAAATTTTGATTTCAATAATTTTCCTGTTCAAAATAATCCAAAACACCTATTTTCCTGTGCACAATATATACACAAATGTAATGTAAATAATAGTACACCTGTGCAAGACATTCATAATAATTCAAAATTAATAGCTATGAAAAATCCCAATAAATATAATTACAATTCTCTGACAATCTAAAACATGCATACCAAAGTACTTACAAACTACTAACATCAAATCCATAAATACATTACCAAATCCTATGTCAAAATATTTTCAAAATCACAATCAAATATTTTGATGTTAAACATCTAACCAACAAGTCATTTACTAAAATCTTATGCCAAAATATTTGCAAAAACACAACACCAAATATTTTGATGCTAAACATTTAATTCATAAATCATTTACCAAAATCCTATGTCAAAATATTTCCAAAAACACAAAATCAAATCTTCTGATGCAACCCAAACTATTTTCCACCATTGTCAATCTGTCACATGAAAAAAGAAAAAACAATATTAGATTGACAAAAAAAAAAAAAAAAAACCTCGATATGAACTTCACAATTTTGATTTTAATTTTGTAACGGGAAGTCCAATCGGGTGTTGTTTGCTCATACAAGTTTGATCATACAAGTCTATTTAGGCTTGAACAAGTTGCTTGTGCCAAGTTTCGGTGGTTTCAATGGTCATTTTGCAATTTCGACTCCCGAATGGGCCTTTTAAGTCTTGTGTTTTACATTTTTCGTTGTAATTTTCTAACCGGAAATCCAATCGAGGTCCTGTTTGTTCTTACAAGTCTATTTAGGTTTGAACAAGCTGTCCGTGCCAAGTTTTGGTAGTTTCAGTTGTCATTTCGCAATTTCGGCTCCTGAACGAGCCTTTTAAGTCTTGTGTATTATAATTTTCCTTTTAATTTTCTAACCGGAGATCCAATAGAGGTCCCGTTTGTTCTTACAACTCTATTTAGGCTTGAAAAGGCTGTTCGTGCCAAGTTTTGGTGGTTTCGATTGTCATTTCGCAATTTCGGCTCCTGAACGAGCCTTTTAAATCTTGTGTATTACAATTTTCCTTCTAATTTTCTAACTGGAGATCCAATAGAGGTCCCGTTTGTTCGTACAAGTCTATTTAGGCTTGAAAAGGCTGTCCATGCCAAGTTTCGGTGGTTTCGGTGGCCATTTTGAAATTTCGGCCCCCGAACGGGCCTTTTAAGTCTTGTGTTTTACATTTTTCCTTCTAATTTTTTAACCAGAAATCCAATTGAGGTCTCATTTATTCCTACAAGTCTATTTAGGCTTGAACAAGTTATCCGTGCCAAGTTTCAGTGGTTTCGGTGGTCATTTCGCAATTTCAGCCCCCGAACGGGCCTTTTAAGTCTTGTGTTTTATAGTTTTCCTTCTAATTTTCTAACTGAAGATCCAATTGAGGACTCGTTTGTTCCTACAAGTCTACTTAGGCTTGAACAAGCTGTCCATGCCAAGTTTTGGTGGTTTCGGTGGTCATTTCCAAATTTCGGCCCCCGAACGGGCCTTTTAAATCTTGTGTTTTACATTTTTCCTTCTAATTTTTTAACCGGAAATTCAATCGAGGTCCCGTTCATTCCTAAAAATCTATTTAGGCTTGAACAAGCTGTCTGTGACAAGTTTCGGTAGTTTCAGTGGTCATTTCGCAATTTCGGCCGCCGAACGGGCCTTTTAAGTCTTGTGTTTTACAATTTTTCTTCTAATTTTCCAACCGGAGATCCAATCGAGGTCCCGTTTGTTCCTATAAGTCTATTTAGGCTTGAACAAGCTGTCCATGCCAAGTTTCGGTGGTTTTGGTGGTCATTTCGCAATTTCAGCCCCCGAACGGGCCTTTTAAGTCTTGTATTTTACAATTTTCCTTCTAATTTTCTAACCGGAGATCCAATCGAGGTCCCATTTGTTCCTACAAGTCTATTTAGGCTTGAACAAGCTGTCCATGACAAGTTTCGATAGTTTCAGTGGTCATTTCGCAATTTCGGCCCCCGAACGGGCCTTTTAAGTCTTGTGTTTTACAATTTTTCTTCTAATTTTCTAACCGGAGATCCAATCGAGATCCCGTTTGTTCCTACAAGTCTATTTAGGCTTGAACAAGCTGTCCGTGCCAAGTTTCGGTGGTTTTTGGTTGTCATTTCACAATTTCGGCCCCCTAACGGGCCTTTTAAGTGTTGTGTTTTACAATTTTCCTTCTAATTTTCTAACTGGAGATCCAATCGAGGTCCCGTTTGTTCAACACAACTAGACATATTAAATGAAATGCTTGTAGTGATTTGAAAAGTAAATTATGTAAAATATAATTATAAAAGTGTTTGTCAATAAGATTCCTCTGATGGATAATCATTTTCATCAACCTGCATGCCTGCCCGATCCTCGGTAAAGCTAACTCATTGATACCAAAATCAGAAAGGCAAGCAAGTAAGGCTGACCAAGCTACTAAGCTCATTAAAGCAGTCAAGCTTTCTTACTAACAGGCCAAAATTTGGTGTTAACACAATTGAAGTAGCGTAATTTACCCAAGATAGAGAAATAATATTTAAATAGTATAGAGAAATAATAAAAAATTTGTTGGAGAATGTATTTAAAAAGATGTAAAACCAAAATAGACAAAAGTAATGTTTAAGTTCAAATGGAAATAAAATTTTAACTAGTTTCATATTGATGCTCTTAGGCCTGTTTGGGACTTATATTTTGGCTAAATAGTTAATAGAAAAAAATAGTTAATAAAACAAAATGTCATGTCCTATACATTAATCAATAACTTTTTCTTTTACAATTATCTATTCACCTACCAAAAAAAAAAATAATCCACAAATCATCCAAAACATAATTCTTTTTCATTTCATAAAAAAATTTTAAAATCAACTAAAATAGTCAAGTTGCTAAATGACGCATCTAGTCCCATTTTTTTGACAACCAGACTTATTAAATTTAATAAGGATATATAGTTTCAAGATCATAGGTGTAGAAACTAAAATGACTAACTTGATAAATAAATTAAAAATGCCCTAAAATATAGTCAAAGCTTACTTGATGTAGTAATTGCCCCCAATGAATGATTGCAGCTTTTTTATCTCTTTGCATTAGCCAGTAACCTATAACATTTGAATTGTAAATCAAAGTTTAAATTAAAATCGCACTATACATGAAATTAATGGAGAATGGACATGAAATGAATGTTATATGATCAAATTATTAATAATACAAATAATGATTAGTTAACTTAAACTTATATTTAAATATAATAATACAGATAATAACCAGTTAACCTAAATTTATATTTAAATATATCTTTGCAATCTCATTAATTTTTAGTCTTACCATCAAATAAAAATTAAGTTAGATTGCGATTTTTACCAAGATTTTAATTCAATTGTGCCTTCTTGAAATTCTAACTTTGTCACTGCTCACCACTCATGTTTATTTTCAATACAGTATTGAACCATGAAGTGGCACATTAATGTGGTATAAAAAAGTGACAAGTGTAGAATTCATTACTCACAAAATCAAACTCAAATATCTATGTTTGATTTTGTGAAAATTTTCTGTGCTCCTAAACTTTTTGGAGCAACAATGGCATGCCCTCATAAAAAGTAAATAAATCTGCACTTTTGGTTGCACTTTTGGATTCACTTTTGGATTCTTCCAATGCCCTCTTCCAATGCAACCAACGGGCGTTTCTAAGCGATTCAATGGTTGGAGGAAAAGGAAATATCATCATTAGTGGCTATTGTTAATATTTGAGCTAAATGAGAAAAACACACATTTTACAGTAATCTTTCTTACAGGTAATAACTGTTACTTGGTGCCTTTATGACTTTATCTCACTACAGGAAATATGGGTTGTGGTGGCGTATTTTTAACGGCGTTTTTTAAAACGCCACCGTTTATAATATGTAACGGCGTTTTATAAACGTTGTATTTTTCGTTAAATAAAACGGCACCGTTTCGTAAATAGAAGACGTTTTTGAACGCCTTCGAATGCGTTATCTCTCAGGCGCTCCCTCTCTCACTCTTTTCACCCTCTTGATTCTTGAATCTCCAAATCTCTCTCTCTCTCTCTCTGCTGTCTAAACCCCATTAATATCTCAAAGCCATTTCGAACTCCACTGTCTCAAAATCGAAGTTCATCAAGCTCCACTGTCTCAAAATCGAAGTTCATCTCAAAATCGTTTCAGATCGGTGAGCTCCTCTCTCTCTGTGTGTGTGTGTGTGTGTGTGTGTGTGTGTGTGTGTTGTCTAAACCCTAATTAGATTCATAGATTCAGATCTGTCTCAGGGAAACATATTGGTGATTCAGATCGTTTCGAAGTTCGAAGTTCTCTCTCGAAATCGAAGTTCAGATAATTTCAGATCGATGATTCAGATCATTTCAGATCGGTGATTCAACCATTTCGAAGTTCTCTCTCTCTCGAAATCGAAATCGAAGTTCATCTCAGCGATTCAGATCTGTGAGCTCCACTCTCTCATCTTTCTTTTCTTTTCTTTTCCATCACTTCTTCTTCTTGTCTTCTTAGATAAAGCTGAGGCTGAGGCTGAGGCTGAGGCTGATGAGCAGCAAATATTGATTTCTCTGTATTCACCTCTCATCTTGGTACTGTTTTTGCGGATTAGTTCAGTTTTAGGTAATTTGTTAGATATTCTTGTTGAGGGGGTACAGGTAAAGTTTTAGATAATTTTCTCTAGTTCTTCCACACTTTTGTTTATGCTCTGAAGTCTTTCATGTGTAGGGCTGTGAGAGAGAAGTTGTAGAGTCTGCAAATGGTGTCTCAGATGAACTAAAGAGTGAGAGCATTATGCGGTTATCATGGGCTCTTGTTCATTCCAAACAACCAAAAGATGTGCAGTGTGAGATAGCTATGCTTGAAGGTCCGAACCAATAAATTCAGTACTAAATAATTTTTCTTTACAGCAAGGAGTTTATAGTTCTCATACAATTGTGATTTCAATCTTGTTTAATTTTTCCACTCATTCCGTTTGACATCCTCTTGTTGTTTACCACTTTTGTATCTGCAGTAATCACCATCATTCCACTTTTGTATTTGAAGTAATCACCATCATTCCCTTTGGAGTCATGATTAGCTTTGTTTATGCTATTGCTGCTTTTCTATTGTTTTTCACTGCACCTTTGTGTTTTAAGTTTTTATTGATGTTGGAAGCTGCACAGAACAGATACAGTTGACCTACCATATTTGTATTGTTTTGAAATTCTGAGCGTTTATTTGTGATTTTGTATATGAAATTTCAGCCCTTGTCAGAAACTAAACAATTCTTCTTTGGCAGCCTCATTAGCCAATGGTGGCAGCCCATTGCAAAATGAGGGAAAAGCTTTATCTTCTTGCTTTTGGGTATTACAGAAGTAGTGAATATCGAAGGAGCAGGCAGCTTGCAGAACAATGTTGGGTAAAAACTTTAATTTGAAATTTTCGAGGTTGAATTTTTTGGTTATGCTTTTGTCTTTCCATTATTGTACCCTTCTGGTTGTGTTCTATTTCAGTTCAAAATATGAGTAAAGAAGAGTTCTTGAAGATCCAGGTACTCTTTAATAAATGATATATATACTTATATACATATATGTATATATATAGGCATTTCCACACTATTATGTTGTTTTCTTGAAATGCTTTGCTTGTTTTGAACTAAAGATTTGAAATACTCTTTACCTGTCATGTTTCTTTTTCTTTTTTCTTTTTTTCTTTACAATACATTTGCAATTGGTTTTGTTGGGAGTTGGGACAAACCAGCAAAATCATCAACTTGTTAGTTTGTTACACCCAAAATACACACAAGAAATGCAAGAAATCAGTACAGTTGCTTCCTTGTAGTGGATAAGGTTAAAATACCTGCGCTGTTGCTGGGTAATTTCTTTCTCTATTTATCTTTATCTTTATCTTTTTTCCTTTTTTTTGGGAGGTAAATATTGTATTCTAATCCTTGTAAGTTGAATGTCGGAGATACATTTCTTTGTAATTTGTTGCATTTGACTCAAGTGGCTCTCGCTCTCTGAGGTATCTGTGTGTATGATTCTTGTATATCATTGGGAGATACTGTGTAATATGAGAGGATATGTTGGTGTCTAGAAAGTTCAATTTTCAATTATTTATATAAGACTGCAGAGAGAGTTGCATTCAAGCGTACCATCATGGGAGGAAGTTATGAATATAAAATCCAAATGGCTTTGGAAATGGCTGCCTTTTTTGTTTTTTTTTTTTGTTGTTGAGAACATTGGATATGGTTGTTGATTATGAGATTAATGACTCTTTTGTTTTCAAGTTGTAGATTAGAAAAAGAAAACATCATTTATTCATGAAATATAATACTTGAGAGTCGAAACTAGCTGATTAGATGAAAAATTAGCACAATTTCAAAAAAAAAAAGAAAAGAAGATATCACGGCGTAGCTGATCACTGGTGAGAATTATACATTCTGTTTTTAAGGTTATATTGACTATCTTATGCATTTGATATGCTTTGCAGTCCTGCAATTCTTAGGTTTCTTGCTTGTGCATTTCCTGGAGTAGCTGATCACTAGTGAGAATTGTTGCTTCTTTTTTGCAATTAGTTTGCCTATAAGGACCTATGTTATAGCATTGAAATGACAATTCTAGTTGGGCCAAATGGTTCTATTGAAATGACAATTCTAGAAGCTTAAATTTGTTCACTTTAATTTGCACAAATCCCTCCCAGAAATCTGCTGTTGTGTGTACAATATAACATGAGTCTACCATTTGATCAACATATAGGATATAGTTTGAAAACATCACAATACAAGCTTGTTGTAATACTTTGACTTGAATTGCACATACCCTTCTTCTTCTTTTTAAATTTTGTCAATTTATATCTTGAACTTTTGATTTATTTTCAATCTAAATCATTTGTATGTTTTTGTTAAGTAAAATCAATAGATACATATAATTCTAGTAAAATCATTTTAAATTTGTAATAATCTATTAAATATTTTTATTTCTAAATACATATATAACATGTTATTCAAATAATGTAGACTAAAAATGTTGCATTTTCCATGAATTCATATAAGGATAACAAAGAATTATCACATGATAACAACATAAATACATACATGAATGTACTACTATGGGCTTGGGAGTGAGGGTCCTAAACTCCTAGGATGAGGCTTTCATTGACCACCATTCATCAAAGATAAAACCAGCAAAATATATGGAGCCTCCCCTTTCTCTTTGAGCAAACAACAGAGATAGAGAAGCAAGTAAAATTAAAGGAGATACTAGTACTATGGCACTGAGAATGTGGGCTTCTTCCACAGCTAATGCACTTAGACTCTCTTTTGCTTCCAAATCTCATCTCTCTCCTGCCTTCTCTCTCTCTAGATGCCTCTCTGTTGGTACTCTCTCTCTCTTTCTTCATATTTTCTGGTTTTTTTTTTCTTTTTTTCTTTTTTTCTTTATATATATACATGAAATTGTGTGAATTTTTTGCAGTTCTAGAAGGGTTGAAGTATGCAACTTCACATGAATGGGTGAAGGTTGAAGGCCCTGTGGCTACTATTATTTTAAATATTATTTTTTCTTTTAAATATTATTTTTTTAATATAAAATTGTGACTCTTTTATTGTGTAATACTGTTCCGTACAATCTCGTTCTCTTGTTGTCCTATACGGCTATACCGGAACAGAATGGTGAATGGTGAATGGTGAATGGTGAATGGTGAATGTTGTTCTTGTTCTTTTTTATTTATGAGTGCTTTCCAGAGGACCCTAAAACCAGATCCAGCATTGACAATAAAAAGTCGATGAAGTGTCTGCCAATATATCACTTTCTGAATTCATTAGGTACTATGTAACAAGAGTGTTATTCTTTTTTTGTAATCTAGGTCATTTAATAAATAAATAAATAAAAAAACTTGATCTGGGTATGGAAGGATTGGATTTAGAAGAAGAAGTTATTGTCCATTTTATATGTGCATATGCATAAATCAAAGAACAGATTTAGGGAAATAGTCATATCAGAATTTTTTTGACAGTTTTCTTTACCTTCTATTATTATATTCAGAAAATCTTCGGATTCAACAGAGTTCTAGAAGGGAGTTGTTGTGTTCTTGCTGCTATAGATTCTGCTCTTGCATGTTTCCGTTACATGACTTTGAAATGTTGGTTATAGATAATTTCTAAGCAAGAACATGATTTGGGTACAATAGGATTGGATGTGAAAGAAGAAATTCTCAGTCTTTTTCATTCCTTGATAGCTTTGATAAGTACATATGCATAATTCAAGGGAGAGAAATAAGGAATAGTTATATCAAAAGGTTCTGTGGGGAGCAAGCAGTCCTCTAGTTTTGAGGATACTAATTCTGCTAAAGAGAAAGCTAAATCTATCTATCCACCTATAGAAAGCCATTGGAATTTACCTCCTCAAAAGGAGTACAAGAAATTGTCTTCATTAAACTTAAATTGCAAGTCCATGTTGTCTTACCCACTCAAGATTCGGGATTCACTAAAGAGAATTAGAAAGAGCCAAAGCTTGCTAGCAGTTCCCAAAGAAGCTCGTGATCCAAAAGATGATCAAATTGTTCAATCTTTCCGTGAATTGCTTTTGCTCGAGGGCCATCTGCCAGGGAAACACAGTGATTACCACACTTTTACGGTATGTTTCTGCTGTGACATTTTTACATACATAAATAATTAGCCTCCTTCTGGGATGAAGTAGTTTCAATGAAGTTTGTTAAGCTCTTTATGTAGCATTGTTTGAGTACTGTGTGGTGAAGTGTGAATCGGGCAAAGATGATGTTCTGTTTGGAGTAATTTTACTATTACATATATTTACAGTGGTTTTCTTCCATGATGTCATGTCAGATTTTTGCGAATGAGGGATTTTGATCTGATGAAAGCAAAAGATATGTTTTTACAATATCTTAAATGGCGAGAAGAATTTGAAGTTGATACAACTGTAAAGGTGAATTTCAGACTATCTACCTGTAGCAATTTGTTGTTGGAACTATTTTGATGCGCATGAGTGGAAGTCTAGATCATATTTGCTGTCCTTAGATAATATAATTGATTTACTTTCAATTTTTCCCCCTGAAAAGGCTGTTGCTTATGAAGAATAGGTACTAATATGCATTCACTCAAATTACTATGGCAGGTCTAGACAGGAAGTGTCTCTCTCTTTTTTTTGAGTTCGTGAATTTTGAAACCTGTGTATAATATATGCTTTTGATGCCGTTTGGAAGCATCATGATGATAAGATAATGACTGTTTCTCTATGAATATTGATGATGCCTAACTGTAAAAACACAAATTATGATGCTTACCTCATTGAACTTAACATATTAGTAATTTTTTTTTAATAAAAAAAATAATAGTAAAACCTTGCAAAATTGTTAAATACACTGCCTTCTTGCAAAAAAAATATTAGTATTTTTTTTTTATATAGTTAGTTTTTTCATTATCCCATTCAGAAAATCAAAAAATCTATTTGGCAGTCCTCTTTAATCAAATACACTGCCTTCTTGCTCAAACTATATTTGTTGATTCTTGTGGAATTCTTTGTTTAATATATACTGCAGGAATTTAAGTTCGAAGAGTACAAAGAGGTTAAGAAATGCTATCCTCATGGATTTCATGGAGTTGATAAGTATGGAAGACCACTGTACATAGAAAGGGTTGGAATGGTAGATCTTAATGCCTTTTTGCAAATAACTACTATCGATAGATTTATGAAGTATCACGTGTTTGAACAAGAGAAAACATTGAATTGGAGATACCCTGCATGCTCGGTATCAGCAAAGAAGCATATAGCTTCCACCACAAGCATCTTAGATGTGAAGGGTGTGGTGAGCAACTCAACTTGTTTCTATTTTTCAGTCTTATTTATGCAAACACATTAATTTGATAGTGTCTTTAGTTCTGTTTGGATGCTGAATATAGTTCTGATTGTCTTCAATAATTGGCTTGTCAAACAGTTGTAGGTTTCATTATGTAAAAACATATGTTTAATCTTGAAAAGCATCCTTGGAAATTAGGAATTATAATTATTTTCCATTGGCAGCGGTTACAGGTTAGATTATTATCATCATATTGTAGTTATGTACTATTCGCTTAAATAGAATTTTTAGAAAGAATGAATATAGAAGTTAAGACTTCGCGTTCAGATTTGATATGGAATGTTAGGAAAATGATCTACACTGCGAATTATAAGCTGAACAAGAGTCACATGTTCAGCAGTCATTGGTTTGTGTGATGTGGGGCCGACACCTTTACAAACGACTGCCAAACATGTGAGTCCTGCTCGGATTGTAAAACACTACCTGTCTGTATGTGTATTTATCAGGGTATTATTGCTACACATGGATTGGTGTCATTGAAAGTTGTTATAATTCCCAAACACAGATTATAAACATATACACTTGCAAACTTGTGAAGAATTGATTTCATTTTATTTTAAGAGCTGTTCTCGTGACAGATTCTCAAAAGCTCTCAAAAAATAATTTATTGTCATCATCCATAATCTTGATGCGCTTTTAGCTACCTTTAAATAAAACCAGTTTATCTTCTTTGCGTAGGGTCTCTCTAATTTCTCAAAGCTTGCAAGGAATATCTTCACAAAAGTTCAAAAGATTGACAGCAATTATTATCCTGAGGTATGTAGAAAATGCCTTGAAAACTGCTATTCAACAGCAGTGGATAGGGTTCTATCATATGTAAACTAGAACAGCAGCGGATAGGGTGCATGACGATTACATGTATTTGGTATGTGCCTCAGTTCACCCCTTTAGAAAATATTCAAGTATTTAGTCAAATTTTGATCTTTAATGCTATAAAAACAGGTTGTTAATGTAATTTGGATTTTCATTTTTCAGGTGGCTAAGGAAAATGAAACGACTTTGCCTCCAACTGCATTGTTCATCATCCAATACCACTCTTTTTATCGTAAGCATTTATGCCAAAATATTTTTTTCAAATTCCAAAAATTAGTTTTATTTTAATGAATAACATGAATATCTGGGTCATTCATCTTGCAGCATTACACAAGTCAGGAGCATACACACATTTGATGAATGCGGATGATGTTGAGAATTTGAAGTGGCTGAAAATTTTCAAGTAACCCCTGTTTTTTAGCATTTTGTTTTTAATTTCATGTGTTATGCTAATATAACTAACAAAGTTTACTGTTTTGCATAAACTTTCTCGAATTTATGCAGCAAATATGAACTCTATAGTAAGAGCAAAGTGCGCATTGATGTCGAGAAGGTCAAGCCATACTATCTTTCTCTTATTGAGAAGGTGAGCACTACATTAGTCAGGAAACTAGGTGTGTAGAAACCATTTACAGAACAGTTCACTCACAAGGAGCATCTTATGAGTTCCGTGACTGGTTTCTATGCACATCTATTTTTCGAATTTTTTCTTTTTTTATCTTGATTTTTCGCATTCTTAATTAGTGAACTTTTTTTTGCAGTATTTCCCAGCCAAGCTGAGATGGTGAACATTCCAAATTGAAGACATTGATTTGAGAAATCACAGATTTTATTTTATTTTTCTTTTTGTGATTGATTCATGCACTTGTATAAAACACAACAGAGATTTGTGGGTTCTTTGTAAATCCTCTGATGTGTTCTAAAAATGTTCTATCAATAAACAATTTAAATGCATTTGGTGGGATATAATTTCATTCCTTTGGCATTTGTTTCTTTTAATTTCTACTGGACTGTTGATGATGAGCTTTTCTGTAGATATTATACTCTCTCTATTTAATGTTTTTGCCCAAGATAAAACATACACAGGTAGAATGATGTTGGGATTGAACTTATTAGATTTTTTTCTTGAAGGATGTTGTATTGGGTACAAAGTTTTATTCATTATTGCTATTTTACAGGTATATTTTTAAAGTTAAATCTTACAAAATTAGTAGTTTTACAAAAAAAAAAAATTATATATATATACATCTATTGCGGCGTTTCTCAAAACGCCACTATAGTTATATTTTTAAAATAACAAAAAAGCTATTACGACGTTTTTGAAGTGTCGCTGAATGCCTGTGACGTCATGTTACCGTTGGCTGCCATATTTTAGCGGCGTTTATAAAACGCCGCCTATACTAATTTTACGACGTTTTTAAAGCGTCATAAACTTATAGCGACGGCTGCGTCCTCGACGTTTGGTGGTAAGCGTCACTAAAGGAATTAACGGCGTTTTTCATACATATAGCGCCGCTAAAAGTCATTTTTCCAGCAGTGTCTAATCAATTTTAACTGGACCTATAACAGGATTCTTAGTTGCTTGTATATATAATATAAAACAAATAAATAAAAGAAGAAGAAATATTGTTAACTAGATGTAAGTATTCCCTAAAAAAAAAAAAAAAAAATCATACATTTTGTAATTAATAAATAACATAGTCCTGTAGCAACATAAATAAATAAAAGAAGAAGAAATATTTTTTAAGTTTCCAATCAACTTAACTCTAGAGCACCTCATACCCCCATAACAAGTATTGTTGTAAAACTCAACATTATCCTCTTAAATCATACATTTCCTTCTTTAAGGGGGAAAAAAATCAAATAACAGATGAAGTCCACTAAATGGGTAATCAACCTGCAGATGGACCTGACATGGCAAATATTTGTTACAGCAGACAAAACCAAGGGTCAACAAAAACCATATAGACTACTAGAAAAAAAAAGTGATTTGAAAACATTACAAAGTTAGTCACAGACTTTACTCTGAATTGGAAACATGGTTTTGTAATTAATAAATAACATAGTCCTGTAGCAACACATAACAACTCAAAAATACTTGGATTAAAAAGAATAATTCAAGTAGTTATAGCAGGCAGCAATTTGGACCCAATGTTCATTATTAAATTTTCATATGATTCAACATTACACCACTGCAAAACAGATTTATGTCAAATCCAATAATTGATCAGAAGTTTAAGAACACGCCAAACAGCTCACATTACAAAGCCTTACCATCAAGTTAGGAAAATAATTTAGTGAATCAATAGAAGCCAGATCCTCAATGTTATTACCTCCTGGACAATGTGACGAGAAAAGAACTAATTATAAAACACTTAATAGGACTGCAACCAACCAATTTCCAGAGTGGTATGCCCTCTTCCAATGCAACCAACCAATTTAACTGATCATTGGAAGAGGGCTTTCCTAATGCAACCAACCACTTTTGGATTCAACAATGGGCTTTTCTTATTGGTTGCACTTTTGAATTCTTCAATGCTTAGCCATTTACTAACATCATACTATCAGTTCAACAACTTTACTTGTAACAATCTAGATGTTTAATTATTCTATAGAATTTATACTAATATTATTTAATCTCAGTTCGGAAAATATATAATTTATTACATATTATTATGTGTAATTTTGTAAAATAATATAATTATTAAAAGTTTAGGGGTCAAAATATAAATAATAATAATATAGATAAATAAATAATAATAATAATAATAGGTGTGGTAATAAAATAAATAATTAATTTTCTATTAGTATATGATAAAATGTAATTTAATTCGAAAATAATTTATTTATATAATTATATTAAAATATTAGGTCAAATGGTAATTATCTTAAATATCTATTAAAGATAGGAATGAATTTATGAAATTATAATCGAATCTGTACATGGCCACGTGTTGGCCAGGTGTTGCGTTCATCTCCCTATAAAAAGGGAGAGGTGATCTGAAGAGAGAAAGAAGAAAGAAAAGGAAAGAAAAGAAAGAAGAAAAGAAAGAGAGAAAGGAGGAAGAAAATATATTGGAAGTTGAGAGAATTTTTGATAGTGAAAAGAAAGAGTAAGATATTAAAGTTAAGGTGAGTTATATTATATTTTGAGTCACTAAAATATATTTTACTTATGTTTTGACTTACCATACTTATTTTATACAAGTTATATTTTATAAACTATTATAAATTATTATAAACTATATTAATATTTCAGTTACGTCATTTTATTTCTGAATCCTATTTGCTTAAAAAGAAACCTATGGATATGTTTGTTTTATTTTTAAAGAATATTTGATTATGACCTTATATACCATTATGTTTTGTAAGTCCTACCACAGGAGTCCTATGCCTTGGGGACTTAAATAACCATTGACCTCTATTTGGTTACTTTGTGACCCTCTGATCCATTAACATCTGTTTTGTGCGGAACAAAGTACTATGCGGAGCTAAGTGCTACACTATTGTGGGAGCCACATCTAGAATCCGTACGAACCACCTCTTGAATCCGTACCTCTGTTCTGACTGTCACTTCTGTGACCTCTGTTCTGTTCTGTTTAGTACCGTGGTTATGGTTATATACTTACATAATTTCTGTATTTCAGCTTCTGTCACTTAAATGATTTATTTACATAATCTCGGTTTTGCTCCTTAAATGATTATTTGTTCCGACCAAGTTATGTAAATGTTTTGGCCTAACTAACTATCCATGGTTATTTCGTGTTCGTTATACTCTTGGTATAATATTTTTCACTCTGCCATGTGCTTATAGTTGTTTACCAATTTTTAGGAAACAATGCAATTTAAAAATAGCTTTTGGAAAGTCTTAGATGCGGGGCTGCAGAATAGACACATACAACACTTTTATTCTATTTTTATATGTAAATATCAGCCTTTTTGGTCAACATAATTTTGTAATAAAAATAGAAACTTCAATGATTATTTTGGTACCCTTACTTAAATATTTCTTCCGCTTGCATTTATTAATTTGTTTAAGAATTGGTCGAAGGTAATCTCGGTTACTGGCCATCACGATACTTAACCCTTGGGTACGGGGAGCGGGTCGTGACACAGATAGTCGTTGAACAATAGTCAAACAGTGAGCCCAAAACGAAAAAAAAAAAAAGACTCCTCTCCATTGGCGGATTATTATTATTTTTAAAATTTTGAGAAAATTACAACATAAAAAAAAATCATAGAAATTGTCTCTTGTAAGATTATCTCCAATGCTTCATCAAATTTGAGTAAAAACTTGTTAAAAAGTTTGATTTGATATGATATATTCCACTATTTTCATCAAATATGGGTGATTGTCTGGCGGATTATTTGGTCTAGAGTAAATTTTCATTAAATTCATTTCAAAACTGGTTGTTCAAGAGGATGTCCGAGCGGACGTTCAGCCTAAGGGTCACTTACAAATTTGATGAAAAGATAAAACTCCCTTGATTTGATGAAAAAAGTAACTTTCTCTGTATTTGATATCAATTTGATGAAATGGTTGGAGCTCAAGCATTTTTCATCGAATTTAAATTTGATAACAGAGGGGTCAAAATATAAATAATAATATAGATAAATAATAATAATAATAATAATAGGTGTGGTAATAAAATAAATAATTAATTTTCTGTTAATATATGATAAAATATAATTTAATTAGGAATTAATTTATTTATATAATTATATTAAAATATTAAATTAAATAATAATTATCTTAAATATCTATTAAAGATAAGAATGAATCTACGAAATTATAATCGAATTTGTGCAATAATTTCGGCCTGACCACGTGTTGGCCAGGTGTTGCGTTCATCTCCCTATAAAAAGGGGGAGGTGATCTGAAGAGCGAAAGAAGAAAGAAAAGGAAAGAAATGAAAGAAGAAAAGAAAGAGAGAAAGGAGGAAGAAAATATACAGGAAGCTGAGAGGATTTTTGATAATGGAAAGAAAGTGTAAAATATTAAAATTAAGGTGAATTATATTATATTTTGAGTCATTAAAATGTATTTTACTTATTTTGACTTATCATACTTATTTTATACAAGTTATATTTTATAAACTATTATAAATTATTATAAACTATATTAATATTTCAGTTACGTCATTTTATTTCTGAATCCTATTTGCTTAAAAAGAAACCTATGGATATGTTTGTTTTATTTTTAAAGAATATTTGATTATGACCTTATATACCATTATGTTTTGTAAGTCCTACCACAGGAGTCCTATGCCTTGGGGACTTAAATAACCATTGACCTCTATTTGGTTACTTTGTGACCCTCTGATCCATTAACATCTGTTTTGTGCGGAACAAAGTACTATGCGGAGCTAAGTGCTACACTATTGTGGGAGCCACATCTAGAATCCGTACGAACCACCTCTTGAATCCGTACCTCTGTTCTGACTGTCACTTCTGTGACCTCTGTTCTGTTCTGTTTAGTACCGTGGTTATGGTTATATACTTACATAATTTCTGTATTTCAGCTTCTGTCACTTAAATGATTTATTTACATAATCTCGGTTTTGCTCCTTAAATGATTATTTGTTCCGACCAAGTTATGTAAATGTTTTGGCCTAACTAACTATCCATGGTTATTTCGTGTTCGTTATACTCTTGGTATAATATTTTTCACTCTGCCATGTGCTTATAGTTGTTTACCAATTTTTAGGAAACAATGCAATTTAAAAATAGCTTTTGGAAAGTCTTAGATGCGGGGCTGCAGAATAGACACATACAACACTTTTATTCTATTTTTATATGTAAATATCAGCCTTTTTGGTCAACATAATTTTGTAATAAAAATAGAAACTTCAATGATTATTTTGGTACCCTTACTTAAATATTTCTTCCGCTTGCGTTTATTAATTTGTTTAAGAATTGGCCGGAGGTAACCTCGGTTACTGGCCATCACGATACTTAACCCTTGGGTACGAGGAGCGGGTCGTGACATTACTGATATATATTCAGTTCAAAAAAATAAAAACAGAAGGATAAGCTTTTACACAAACTACACTCATTCTAAAAGCAATTTCAGGTTAAATGGTGGGAAAAGGAAACTCAACTCTGACTAGAATAGAATAGAATACATAACTTATCCTCAATTCTATCCTTCTACGCGTTCAGATCCAGAGCCTGAAACTACTATACCCTCTTAAACCAGATGATCCATACCCAAAATTATAACATCAGTCCCCAAAAAATACAAAATCAGAATATCAGCCCCGAAATCCAAAAATCAGTTCCAAAATCAGTCCAAAATTCAGAATATACCAGTCCCGAAAATCACAATATCAGTCCGAAAATCACAATATCAGTCCGAAAAATCAGAATATGAGTCCGAAAAATTAGATTGATGACAAAGAAGAAAAAGAGGAAGATGGGAGAGTGAGGGAAAAATTAGTCCCAATATCAATGTTGTGTTGTGTTCTGTAATGCCGAACAAGAGAATGAAATCGGTGATAAAGAAGAAAGAGAGGAAGATGAGACAGTGTGAGAGAGTGAGAGCGAGAGGGAGAAGGAGAGGGAGAGGGAAAGAAAGACGAAGAAGAGGGAGAGAAGACATACCTCTTTGTCTTCTGTTGTGCCGCTTCAGGTTGTGGAATGAGAAGACGAAGAAGACTCATTTTAGGTCAATCTTATTTATTCACCTAAAGGTCATTAAAAAAAAAAAGACAGATTCAAAACGACATCGTTTTGACAAGATATTTATTGGCGATGAAAATCATTATGTTGCCATAAATATTATTCACCTTTTAGCGACTATTTTAATCCCGTCGCCAAAAAGTCACAATTGGCGAGAAACAGTTTCGTCGCCATATATTAATTTCGTCGCCAAAACTTTTTTAGCGCTCCCGCCCAACAAATTAAATTGGCGCCAACCATTTTTGGCAACCAATTGAGATATTTGTTGCTAATAGTGTATTTTTTGGCGACCAACACGTATATTGTCGCCAAAAATATACAATTGGTAACTAAATTCAATTTGGTTGCTAAAAAACGTCACGAAAAATACTTTTTGTTGTAGTGAGCCCAGTGCTATTTATCCTTAGTTTACTCTTAGTTTAACTTAGGAGTATACTTCAAAAGCATCTTTGCATAGATTTAGCTTTAGTTTTTTTTATCTATAACATCTGTGTCAAATTATTTTTTTTTGATTTTCATAGGCATTGTTTTGAGACTTCAATTGTGTTTACATTCATTTTGTAACTCAATTTCATGTTTTCAAACTTGTTTTTATACATTTGTAATTTTCAATCTGTTGAATTCATAAAGTATGTGTTTTGGTGTTCATTTCCCTTTATTTACCTCTCTTTTTAACCTTTAAAGTTTTATAGAGATTTCAAGTCCTCTTAATTGAGACAAAATAAGAACCAACAAGTTTTTTTTTTTATTTTTTATATTTTATCCATATGAGTCTCACACAACCTCCTGTTTTAAAAGTTAAATTTTTCCAAGTATATTTTCACAACTTAGGCATTATTACCTTGGCATGCCCATAAATCACGCAAAACCTCATGGTTTTAGTCAAGTAATATTTTTTATATTTTTTGCACACACAATTATAATATAATAATTTTTTATTTTAACATATAAAAATCTATCATATGGCATGAGGATAAGATTTGGAGGTTGCATACATGTAATTGTGTATATATACATATATAATAACTATGTCCTATCTATTTTTAAACAGATTACATAACAATAATAATAATAATAAACTCCTATCTATTTTGAACTGATTACGTTAACAAAAATAAAATAAAATAAAATAAAAAACAAAACAGAACAAAATATCACATGTTAAATTACCAAAATAAGAAAATTTTATGTTTTTATGAGAAGGGATCTTAGGCTTTGATTGGTTTAAATTTTGAGACATTAATTTTAACAGTGCTGCTACAGACCTCCACTGGGGGTCGACCCCCCCAGTGACGTGGCGGGCCTTCATTGGCCAGTTTTCTGTTTTTTTTTTTTTTTTTTCTTTCTCCCAATCCCGCAGTGCCACGTGGCACTGGGGGTCGGTGGGGGTCACATTTGCTGGGGGTCCGGCGCATTTCTGTAATTTTAAACAACTTTCTGTTTATCTTTATTGTACTTTTTTCATATTATAGTCAAATTTTTTATTTTTATTTTTATTTTGTAGTTACATAAGATAACATGTACCGACAAATTTTTTTTTTTAAAATTAATATAAAAAATATTCACTAAAAATAAACAAAACTATGAACAAAAATGGAGACAGATTTTTATTTGAATATTGAAACTATTAAACGTTAACACTTAAAAAACTAGCGGTTGCCACACGCGCTGCGTGTGCTATTTAAATAAATAAAAATAAAATAAAAAATTTATTATATATTGTGTGCTAGTCAAGTGGTAAGAGTCTTATTCATTTGATCTTATAAGTCTAATTAAGGTTCAAATCCCTTTCACTCATCTATCTAATTTTTTTTTTAATTTTAAATAAAAAAAGTGGACATGTGGCAGTATAAGAAACAAAGTTTCAGGACACCAAAAGAGATGCTCACTTTATAATAGTACTAGCGGTTGCCACACGCGATGCGTGTACAATTCAAATAAATATAAATAAAATAAAACATTTATCATATATTGTGTGCTAGTTAAGTAGTAAGAGTTTTATTCATTTAACATAAGTCTAACGTTCAAACCCCTCCTCTCATCTATCTAATTTTTTTTTTTTTTATTTCAAACAAAAAAGTTAGACATGTGGCAGCATAAGAAACAAAGGTTTCAAGACATCGTAAGAGGTGTTCACTTTATAATAGGATAGATAGATAGATAGATAAAATAAAAATTCCTTAATACACTTTTTTCAAACGTAACACTCTAATGCTATACTCAAAAAGCATAACACTCCAATGTAAGACGTTGAAAAACTCCTTAGTATACTTTTCTCAAAAGTGACATTTAAAAAAAAAAAAAAAACTCTTTAATGTATTTTTCACAAATGTAACATTCCAATCAATGTAACACAAAAAAACTCCTTACGCTATGTTTGGTTAGGGAATTTGGAAATAGATTTGAAAAGAAAAAAGGAAAAGGTGTGTGAAAGTAGGTGATATATATGTATATTTTATTTACATTTCATATATATTTTCTTTTTCCCTTTCCAAATCCCTTCATAAATCCATCAATCAAACACAATATTAGTGTACTTTTTTCAAATGTAACATTATAATGTGATATTTCAATGTAACACCAGAAAATCACACTGACAGAAATGTAAATTTTTACGTTTGAGAACAAACACATCAACTACTAATCCTTCTAAAAAGAATTTTCCATACATCACCTCACATTTCCATTCTCATCCCAAAAATGAATAACAAAATTAAAAAAATAAATCACAAAAAGGTATTTACCAAATCAAATAAATACAACTTTTCAAAACAAGAAGAATTAACTGGTTCATAAGAAAACTCTTACAACTAAATGGATCAAAAATTACTATATGAGATTTATGAGTAAATTTTCTTCTAAATTAGGTGAAACTTAAATTTACAAAAAAAAAATTAATTGAAGTATAAAAAAATTTACTAAATATAAACGACAATTTTTTTTAAAATAAATTGTGAAAAATCAAATCAAGCATATTCTAATGTCTCTTTTGGCCACTCAAGATTTTAGCTTAAAAATTAAAAAGTCACTAAAAAAAATTAAAAAACTAACAACTTATACAAAAAGTTAAATATTTCATTTTTACTTTACTTTTCGCATATCTTTTTATAAAAAGTCAAAAATTTATTTCAAATATGCAATAGTAATTTTTTTACCTCATAATTTAACTAAAAAATAAAAGAAAAATTACTAAAATAACTGTTTTCGAATGAGGTTTAAGTTTTATGAAAAATCATTTTTTCTTAATTTTTTTTTTTTTTTTTTTTTCATTTCGTCCCTCTTTAAAGGTGATTGACCCCAAATCATTCAATCCGAACGGGTGGTCAAGATCATTTTACAATAATTCTAAAAAAATCTCTCTCTCTCTCTCTCTCTCTCTCTCTCTCTCTCTCTCTCGCGTGTTCTTGGGTCGAAATAGCAGTGAATTGACTTCTTTAATTGATTCTCTATCTCCCTATCCCGGAGTTATTCCAGATCTCATATCAATCATTTTATTGTCATTAAAAGGAGGTTAACAAAAATTTTGAAATTCCGTGAAGAATTGGAACAACAACTACAATACAACATGAATTACAATATGAAAATAAAGATATAAAGATGATTTTGGTACATAGAATCAGATCTACCAAGTTTGTCACATTTATATTCCACAATCTAAACAATTCATAAACACAAACAAACAAACAACATAGAAATTCGAATACACCACATACAAATATAAAACCATAAACAAACAAGAGATCCAAATCCGAAATTTGTGGATCAATGCTTCTTCAAGAATCCTTCAGCCATCTTGAAGTACTCTCCATACCCACCACCACTTCCAGATTTGCCATCTTCATCCTCATCACCACCTGAATATGGACGTGGGTTTGGATGTGAATGCGATGATGAATGAGTCGAGGTGGTGGTGGTGGTGTCTCCGGAGGCGTTGGTGGTGGTGGTGGTGGTGGAATGGGAAGAGTGGTATTGGTGAAGATAATCCTCGGCCTTCTCGACGTATTTTCCGAAGCTCTTCTCCTCCAGTTTGCCGTAATGAGAGGCGGCTTCGAGGAGATCTGCAGCGGCTCCGGCGACTCTGCCCGTGTCCACCGTTTCGTGGTTGAGCGCTGCTTTGGCCGCCTCGGCCATTAACTTGGCGCTCGAAAGCAGATCGGAGGAGGCTGATTGCAGCTGTTGATCATGATGTTGCTGGTGCTGCTGCTGCTTTTCGGGGTGATTGGTGCTGGTTTTGTGGTGGGAGTAGGTTGAGTCCATGATATGATCTGGTTGTTTGGATACCGAGAAAATGAGATCCAAACAACAAAAAATTTTGTAATTTTATAAAAGATGTTGATGCTGAGGAGTAGACAGATAAATAAATATGCAGTTGGATTTCCAGTTTTGCCCTGCTGTTGCTGCTGCAACGAAGCTTCCTCTTTTGGGGTTATGAGCGTGTGTGCGTGTGGTCCTTAATTGATTGAGGGAGGGCATCGAAGACAAATTACACTCAGTTTTAGTGGGGGATAACTCTTGTCGTGTCGGCCACTAATGCGTTCTTTGTGTGGCTACTCCACTTGTGTTTGACAATTGACCTCTTCCTCTTAAAGTGATTATTTGGTGATTTTCGGGTATGGTTGTACATCACTCAAAGTGGTTTGAATATCTAAATTGATTTTTTATTTATTTATTATGAAAATTTATGTAAAAAATTATAGAGGTGATTTAATCTAAATAAGTTAATAAATTAATAAATTATAGCTTAAAGGGTTGTGGTATTTTGGTAAGATTTTAGGGTATAAGAGCTGAGGTTCTAGGTTTTACCCTCCCTAAGGCCAACTCCTAAGAGTTTGATGCAGTGGTTATAGGACGGTTCTCTAAGTGCTGGACAACTCGTATTCAGGACTTGGTGTGGGATTCCTAGCAACTGAACTCTTTGACTGAAATGATGTGTACGTTGTAGAGTCGATGCATACACTCAAGGTTTGCCCCTCGTCCAACTTCGATTAACTGATATTAGGTAATTAATTCCGAAATCGGTGGAGGATGGGCTTAAGGAGTTTACTCGTTAGCCAAATAAAGTTAACAACTTATTTTTTTAGATATTGCCAAAAAAGACTTTATTATGTGACAAGTATCAAGTTGTTTTATACTAAACCAAACCAAATCTTAAGTCCTATCAAATGTGATCGCCTATATGAATCCTTCTTTCTTATCCGACTCTATTAACGGCTATTAGCTTAGTTAAATTAAGAAGATTCATATCTCTATTTACTACATTAGCCCACGTTAATCTAGGTCAGCTATTTTCCCTAATATTTTCATCTACGGTCACTATATTGCATCTCTTCATTATTGCCTTTATTGGTCTTTATTGTATATGATCAAACCATCTCAATCTATTATCTCTCAACTTATCTTCTATTGATATTACTCCTACCCATTTACGAACATACTCATTCCTAACTTTGGCTTTTCTAGTCTTGCTACGTATCCACCTTAGCATTCTCATCTCAGCAACAATCGTTTTATCTACATATTGTTCCTTACTTTCCTAACATTCTATCTCATACAACATCATTGATCTAATAACCGTTCTATAGAACTTTTCTTTTAATTTAGTGGGTACTCGTTTATTGCACAATACCCTAGGCACACTCCTTCACTTAAACCACCCCGCCTTAATTCTATGGACCACATCCGTTCCAATCTACCCAACCATTGTGATAATCGATCCTAGATAACGAAAATATTCACTATTAAGTAGTTTTTGGTTCTCAATCTTTATTTCTCGTCTACTTCCACTGTTATTGTTACTAAAATTATACTCCATGTACTCTGTCTTAGTTCTACTTATTCTAAATGCTTTAGATTCAAGTGCTTCTCTTAAAGTCTTCAACTTAGTGTTAACTCCTTCTCTAGTCTCATCTACTAACACAATATCATTTGCAAAAGCATACACTATGGTATATCATCCTGAATATTTCTTGTCAACTCATCCATAACTAAAGTAAAAAGATAAAGACCTAAGGTTGATCTGTAACAATCTTTCCTAGGAGATCGCTTAAGCGGTCAAGTCGGTTGCTCGAGCGGAGATGCGGAGCTCCCAGTAGCTTGCCTATTTGCAGGCAAGGCTGCTCGAGCGGTGAAGTGGTCACTCGAGCATAGAAGTGAGGTTCAGTAGACATCTCATTTTTGATCGCTCGCAAGACTTCGTAAGACTTGGGCTCTTTGTCCTGAGCACTCGATCATGAAAGTGACATTGTCAATGGTTCAAATTCTCAATGAAGGAATCCGGTTTCGAGCTCTAAACACATCACAACCTTCCATACCAAGCTGTTTCTATACCCCTAGACCACAAAAATCCATATTATAGCACTGTGTCATCCTACACTGAGCCTGAAACAGATGAACAGGGGAGCACATTGAGGCTCGACTTTAAAAGTTTGTTATGATTAAAGATTTTATAAAGAAATTCTAGGAGGATTTGAAGCAAAAGTATAATGCATAGTCATACACAGAACTGCCCTTTACAAGCCTTGTTATTTTTTTTTTGTTCAAATTGCTTTTTAAAAACATCAAAATCATTTGTTGATATGCTTATATAATTCATACAAATAGACAGGATAATAGAGAAACATCAAAATTGCTGATCTGCAAGAAAGGGCAAAAAAAAAAAAAAAAAAAAAAAATGGCCCCGGCGTACCCACGGCGTACCCGTGGCGTACCCATGCCGTACCCGAATAAGCCAAACGTACCGGACCCTCTTTTGCAGTACCCGGTACGCGTACTGCCGTACCGGTACGCGTACCCGCACCCGGTAAGTACCTGGTACTCGTACGGCACTATTTTTGGAGTACCCGTGCTTCATAGGTCTTAAATATGTTCTTATTTCATGATTCTCGTGGTTTGATTTGTATTTAAACTTCAGCCAATCATTTTTACGTTTTATTGGTGCATATATATCTATTAGGTACCTTTTTTGGTTTTTGGTCTTGTTTACTTGATTCATTTTGTTTTTGTTATATTTTTCTTAGAATATCCCAGGAAGTTGCAATTTGTAACTCATTAGAGCTGATTTTTTCATTTTTACTTGCATCTTAAGTTCCTAAGACTTGAATATTTTGATGACAGGACCTCATCCATGTAATTCTCAATGGATCTCAGTTTTTCAGAGGTATTTAATTTTACTCTTTAATGTTTTTGCTCACTTTTAAATTTCAATTGGTGTAATCAACTGCATATGTCAATCCTTTGCATACACTTAAATCATATATCACCATTCGATTGCACTAAATGGCCACCATATGTTTGCTCAAGGTCTTGCATAACAATTTCTATTCATTCACTTTTTTTTAGTGGATTTATTAGTCTTGTTGGTTTAGACTGCCAGTATCCTCTGTATATGCAATTTATTTTACTTATGTTCTTAGTAAGAATTGTTCTTCATTTTTTAAAACTATTATCCAGTTTAGGTATTAAAGTTTATTACCGTTGTTTTTAATTGGCTGCGTCGTATATATGAAGAGCATAGGACTTATTGAAATATAAGAAAATAATGTGAACTAAATGGAATATAAGTAGATGAAAAGGGTATTTTGGTCTTCTTATATCAAATTGGACCTAATGGAATAGTCAAAAAGAATATGGGTTGGATGGGATAAAACTCTTAGAAAATGGATTTATCAAAAAAGCTCCCTAATCTAAATAAGTTAATAAATTAATAAATTATAGCTTAAAGGGTTGTGGCATTTTGGTAAGATTTTAGGGTATAAGAGCTGAGGTTCTAGGTTTTACACTCCCTAAGGCCAACTCCTAGGAGTTTGGTGCAGTGGTTATAGGACGGTTCTCTAAGTGCTGGACAACTCGTATTCAGGACTTGGTGTGGGATCACATCCTAGCAACTGAACTCTCTGACTGAAATGGTGTGTACGTTGTAGAGTCGATGCATACACTCAAGGTTTGCCCCTCTTCCAACTCCGATTAACTGATATTAGGTAGTTAATTCCGAAATCGGTGGAGGATGGGTTTAAGGAGTTTACTCGTTAGCCAAATAAAGTTAACAACTTATTTTTTTAGATATTGCCAAAAAAGACTTTATTATGTGACAACTATCAAGTTGTTTTATACTAAACCAAACCAAATCTTAAGTCCTATCAAATGTGATCGCTTATATGAATCCTTCTTTCTTATCCGACTCTATTAACGACTATTAGCTTAGTTAAATTAAGAAGATTCATATCTCTATTTACTATATTAGCCCACGTTAATCTAGGTTAGCTATTTTCCCTAATATTTTCATCTACGGTCACTATATTACATCTCTTCATTATTGCCTTTATTGGTCTTTATTGTATATAATCAAACCATCTCAATCTATTCTCTCTCAACTTATCTTCTATTGATATTACTCCTACCCATTTATGAACATACTCATTCCTAACTTTGGCTTTTCTAGTCTTGCTACGTATCCACCTTAGCATTCTCATCTCAGCAACACTCGTTTTATCTACATATTGTTCCTTACTTTCCTAACATTCTATCTCATACAACATCATTGATCTAATAACCGTTCTATAGAACTTTTCTTTTAATTTAGTGGGTACTCGTTTATTGCACAATACCCTAGGCACACTCCTTCACTTAAACCACCCCGCCTTAATTCTATGGACCACATCCGTTCCAATCTACCCAACCATTGTGATAATCGATCCTAGATAACGAAAATATTCACTATTAAGTAGTTTTTGGTTCTCAATCTTTATTTCTCGTCTACTTCCACTGTTATTGTTACTAAAATTATACTCCATGTACTCTGTCTTAGTTCTACTTATTCTAAATGCTTTAGATTCAAGTGCTTCTCTTAAAGTCTTCAACTTAGTGTTAACTCCTTCTCTAGTCTCATCTACTAACACAATATCATCTGCAAAAGCATACACTATGGTATATCATCCTGAATATTTCTTGTCAACTTATCCATAACTAAAGTAAAAAGATAAAGACCTAAGGTTGATCTGTAACAATCTTTCCTAGGAGATCGCTTAAGCGGTCAAGTCGGTTGCTCGAGCGGAGATGCGGAGCTCCCAGTAGCTTGCCTATTTGCAGGCAAGGCTGCTCGAGCGGTGAAGTGGTCACTCGAGCATAGAAGTGAGGTTCAGTAGACATCTCATTTTTGATCGCTCGCAAGACTTCGTAAGACTTGGGCTCTTTGTCCTGAGCACTCGATCATGAAAGTGACATTGTCAATGGTTCAAATTCTCAATGAAGGAATCCGGTTTCGAGCTCTAAACACATCACAACCTTCCATACCAAGCTGTTTCTATACCCCTAGACCACAAAAATCCATATTATAGCACTGTGTCATCCTACACTGAGCCTGAAACAGATGAACAGGGGAGCACATTGAGGCTCGATCGTGCCTCATTTGGGGCCAATTGTGGCCATTTGGGGCCGGTCGTGCCTTTTTGGTAAGAAACACTATTCTGGGCGAGAATTCGCCAGCAGTCTATTTTTGAAGATATTTTTGACATATTTTGCTCAAAGTCTATAAATATGAGGCTTTGTCTCTGTTTTGAGGGTTGAAAACTTTTCAAAGAGCTTAATACACCCTTGAGAGCTCCTTCTTCCTTTGCTAGTTATCTTTGAGCAAGCTTATCATCCTTACACTATATCTATACACCATATGCAACCTTAGAGCAAGGGCTTAGAGTCTTTGTTGAGGATTGAGAATTACAATTCAAACTTGAGAGTGCCTTTGGATTGAGTTTGGTTTACAACAAGAGCATGTTCTCTTCAAGAGGTATAAGCTTACCACCTTTCTCTTCGCTTTCGTTTTAGTCTTGTTCTATCTCTTTCTTGTGTTTTTTTACACTGTTTTGGATCCATTTCAAGTGTTGAAATTTGGGGTTGAATAGCTACCAAAGGTAGAAAGGCTTAACACCCTTTCTTGCACCTTATTTCATAGCTCATACCCTTTGTTCTTGCACTATTTTCTTTGGTTTTTTACACTGATTTTCAGAGTTTAAAAGGGCTAAAAAACATGGTTTAAAAGTCTCAAAAGTGGAGGGGTTAGCCATCTCTCCTTGATTTTGCTTACTAGTTTTGTATCGCTTGCTTTTGTCTAAATTTTTGCGCACTTTAAACACACTTTTGGCTACTATTTTTTCACACTTTAGGGTCTGTTTAGGGTTATTTTAATTCATTTAATTAATTCATGCTTTGAATATTTTGCTTGTTGTGTGATAAGTCCTCATGGCTTTGGTTGTTTAGGACTTAGACACCGAGCCATTCGAGTTGATAGCCTTCTTTACCTTTATTCCATGTAGAAAGTCTCACTTTTCTAATAAACCAACTTTGCATACTCATTTCTGTAACCTCCCTCCTTTCTTAGTTTTTCTTTGTTTGAGAGTCATTTCAAGTGATTGATTGTTATTCAAGGCATGAGAAAGAGACCTATGCTCAATGGCTTAATCTTTATGGAGGTTCATCGTCAAGGCATAGTCTTCTTTTCATGCTATGGATCACTTCTCATTTGACATTTCTTTTCATTTAGTGGACTTAATCATCACTTTGGACAAAATGAGTAAGTAATGGAAAGGTAAGTAAAAAAGGACTTATAAAATTGGTTTAAAATCAATTCAACCAACATAAGGAAGATGCTTAAAATTGGTTGGATTTGGTCGGACGTTATGCCGAGTCCATTGCTTCAAGAGTCATCATATGTTACTTCATGATGTTTTGATGAAACTTGAGGCATGTCTACCTCAATCTTTGAGCTAAATTCATGATAAGAGGGAGGGGTGGTCGCATTTCATTGTATTCATGAATTTATGTCCAAATCATATCCGAAACCATCACGCAATTAACTTGCGATCATTGATGGATTCGGAATCGAATTCACTTTTCTCTTGAGTTTCTTTCTGATAGAGAAGAGCAGAAAGGACAAGCAGGGCATAAAGCTACTCTATCTGCACTGTTTTCACATCAGAGCACAAAAACAGGTTTTTGCATGAAATTAGGGCATGACCGGCCTTGTTTGGACCCAACTAGGCCTCATTAGGGGCCGGCCGGGCTCCAATGTTTGGTAAGCAGATCATTTTTGGTAGAAATAGAGGGCAATGACTGAGGGTGAAGTAGAGCAGTTTGGGCAAACAAAAAAGTTTTTGAGTACTGTTTTCATCTGCGCACATACGATCTTTGTGAATTCTTATTGTTGTAATTGTTGCAAGTATTGTAATATCATTGTTGTAATAGTTAGTTAGCTATTCATTATTCATTCGATATTGTAATAGTTAGTTTAATCCGGACACTCGGACATTCAAATCCTCTTGCACGAGGACAAATATGTAATACTGTGGTGTATGTCTTCTAACCCCCATTTCTTTCTCCCTTTTATTTACCTGCTTACAATGGTAGCATAGATTATCATGTTTCCTTAGCATTTTTCCATGACTTGCATCCACTTGTTTTGTATACATAAGGGTTCGGCTCATCATTCTAACCAATGTCAAAATCAAGTTCTTTGCCCGAATACATGCTTTATCCCATGTCCTGAATTAAATCAAATGACATGCTAGTAGCTGAACTTGTTATTGCATGATTGTATGTGTCACATTAGTCATATTGCATTATTTAGGAGCATGCGTGTTTTTTTAATTATTTTGCTCTGTTTGGCTTGCCTTGGAGTACTAGGTGAGCACTTAGTGCTTTAGCACGTTGCATTGTGTGTGATTGTTGCCATGTCAAACATGTTTTCCATGAGGCTAAGTGCTTAAGTGATATACTTGTTTGAATGCCAGTGGATGAAGGTCTTTTTACTTAATTTGGAATAATTTGATTAAATGTAAATACAAGCTCGCTTTTTGATACGTATTCAAAACACTTTTTCAAAAAAATAAAATAAAAATGAAATCAATGTATTTCAAATTTTGTGAATTGATCTATACTTGTGTGCATCACCTAGTAAAGATAATATAAATAATCAGAACAAGAGCATATAATGTAAATAAGAATCTCATCATGATTAGTAGAGGCCGATCTTTGATCGGGGGAGTGGGTTCTCAATTCATGACCTTCCCCTCTCATACCTAAGTTTCGGAGCCGAGACACTTTGGTGATGACGGACTAATGGCCTTTTTTGTACGAGTCATAGGTTTTTTAAATTTTCAAAAATATTTAAGTGGCAACTCTGTAATTTGGCAAAGTAGCCCATTTTTGGCATTTTTGATTCAAAATTGATTTTCCAAAAGATTTTCCGGATTTGGAGTCATTTATGTTTATCTATTTCACATTGCACTTGTGGAATCAGATTCAGAACCACGGGAGTCTGAACTGTAAGACTATCGTATCCGAAAGGAGCACGAAAAGCAAGCTACAGATTCCCAATATTTTTCCTGTAGCTCTGAAAAACTTCTAGAACCATGCGTTTACTGCTCGAGTGATGGAAAGTTTGCTCGAGTGATCTCCTTGTATTTTTTCACTTCGCTCCAACGATGGAAAGTACACTCGAGCGGTATTGTAGACCACCCGAACGTCCCGACTCCGCGCGCGAAGGCGCGAAATTGTTTTGTTCATTAGCTACTACAGTTCAGACTCAATGTCACGATTTTGAATCTAATCTTGCAAAGTGCAATGCAAGATTGATAAATCACCAAAGAGTCCAAATCTGACAAATCGTTTTGGAAAACTGATTTTAATGAAGAAGTGCCAAACATGTACTGCTTTGCCAGATACAGAGTCGCCACCTAAATATTTTATTTTGAAAAATTTAGGAAACCCTGACTCGTGCCTAAGGCCACGTGTCCGTCATTACCAAAGTTGCCTCGGGAACTTGGGTACGAGAGGGGAAAGTCATGCAATGAGCACCTTCGCTCGCCCGATCAAAGGATCGGTCTTTACTAACATGATATTTTGTTTTTGAAAACACACGTGTTCTTATTCCGGTTTATTAGCTAACCTTACTACTCGCACAACATACAAGTATAGACTACATCGCCTAAATTGGAACAAAACATCTCATGTTTGTTTATTTGAAAATGGTTTGAAGGTGCTACTCGCAAGTAAGCTAAGATGTGGATTTTGCCACCCTCAAGTGGGCTTAGAAAACAAGATTTTGCCACTTCGCAAAGTGGGCTTAAAACTCGCATTTTGATGAATTGTTCCAATTCAAGCAATCCAACTTTCATCCACCGGCATTTATGTAGTTGAACATTTAAGTAGTTAGCCTCATGGCAAGCATGCTAAACATGGCAACACTTACACGCATGAAAGATGCTAAAACATAAATACTTACAGTATACTCCGACCCAAAACAACAACTAGTTAGAAATCATGCATGATCCTAGTTTATGTTAAAAAAAAAAATGGCTAATGCAATACATGCAAAATGTAACTAAAAATAGGCTTGGCTATTGTAAGATGGCATATGAAATGCAACTTAATAACATGCTGTTGAACACGTATTCAAGCAAATGTATTGAAATACAATGCGGTTTGTATGATGCGTTGAGCCCGATGTATGCAAGACAGATGGATGAATGCAAACATGCAAGCATAAGGATGCTAATCAAAATATGACCTAGAACTAACCATCGTAAGTGGTTAAGTAAAAGGGAGAAAGACGTGGGGTTGGAACACATTCACACACTCACGCACACTTATTACAAAATTCGCCCTCTCGACGGTGGGTCCGAATGAGTACACTAAGCTAGTCTAACTAATCTAATAATCTAATTAGACTAATTATTACATAATCAAATTGAATAACTAGCTAACACTAAGCTAATTATTACAACACGTTAACTAATTAATAAATTAGCTAGTTTAATTACAAATTCAAAAGCTAATTAATCAAGTAAAGCTAATTACAAATTACAAAGCCTCGGCTCAGTTCTAAGAGTTCAAAGATGCATGCTCGATCGCCTCCCTCGGAAATCCGTTACCATGCCTCATGTTGCCTCTGTTTGCACTGTTTTAGACTTCTGAAAATTGTGCCAATCTCCAAAACACTTCTGATTCACTTCATGGACATGCTGAGAGGTCATCGGCCAAGAGGTATGGCCATCGGCCAAAGGATAACGGTCATCGACCAATTTTGAGGCTATCGGCCAATTATTGATAGCCGATCGGCACACTAGATAGCCGATCAACCATATCTTCTTGCAAACTCTCATTTTTGCTGCAACAGAGCACAAACAGAGGCATGGCAATGTATTTGCAAGAAAATGTGTGTGCAACTACACCCCTTATCATGTCTAAGGCTCCAAGGTGTGTAATGCTTGGCTCTCGAGCCATCAATCACGTATTTCAATGCATGATGGCCAAAGAGGCCGAGTTGCACAAGTCGATGCCAAATGAATGCACAAAAACACATGAATGCCTTAACCTCTATCATGCTTGATCAAGAGTGTCGGCGACTAAGAATTGAGGCACGTTTCATCACTTCAAGTATGAAACGTCCCTCGTTTCTCGTGTTTGGCTTAACACCCAAACCAAACACAATGCAATGCATGCACAACTTAACAAAGCTAATGGCACGCAAACAATGTAATGCAACATGAGCATGCAAGCACCATGCAATGCAACTCAAGCATGCAACAACAATACAATGGAACAAGCATGCAACAACATGCTATATATCAAGCATGCAACAACATGCTAAACATCATAAACATGCAACAACATGCGAATAATAATGTTATGTGACAATATGCAAACAACAATGCAATGGCAAGAACCATGTAATGCAACACTTAGTGGACTTAAACCGCATATGGATAGACCTAAGAGGGTCCAAAACAGTGGCCAAAATGCTATGAAAATGAAGTACGAAAGCATATACAAACATGCATACACTTTGGTTCACAAACAAGGCATGAAGATAACAACTCTCAAGCATGAGCAAGGAGTGATAAACATGGAAGTGTGACAACTCTAAGTGCTCTAAAATCTGGTATGAAATGATACCAAATCATTAAAACGACAAAAGCATGGCATGCTAGAAGGCTCAAAGCTCGAAATTAGCATAGGCACTTGCACTATAGCTATGCAATACATGAAGCATATGGCCAATGCAACCTGAAATAGTCCTAGAGCATGCCAAAATGAGACTAAAACGTGCATGAACCAAGGCTAAAACATGCTAGCATGAAGGACATGAGGCATGAACTCGCAAGGCTAATAAGGAGTATTACACTACACCTATCAAAACCAAGAATGAGGTGACTTCAACAACAAAAATCAAAGTTATATCATGGCAAAATGAGACCAAATACACACTGATATGGCAGCTTACAAGCATAGGCAAAATGGCATACGCAACGGCTCATTCTTAAGGCATAAAGAACCAACTTTTTAAAGCATTGAAAGAGTGACAAATGTAAGTGTATGATCACACTACATGTACTGAAATCACATTTCAAATGATGCCAAATCATGAAAATAGTCCAAGTAATGCATGCTAATGGACTCAACACACAAAACTAGTGAGCTAGATTGAACCATGGCTATACAAAGCAATGTATATATGACCAAAACAACACAAATAAGAGCTTAAGCATGGTAAAACAAGGCTAAAAGCTTCTTGGAGTTAAGCCAAAATCATGCTGGAATGATGCTCAAAGGCATGATGCATGTTAAGGCAATGTAGAGGATTGCACTACAAGTGCATGGTGCATGCAAGAGGCTATCAAACCAACCTTAGACAGAGGTATATCACGCTGAAGTAATGTCTAATACATGCTAAGATGGAGCCAAAACAAGCTTAACAATCATGTTACTTTTATGAGTTATCAATACAAGCATATATGACAGAAGGAGAGGGGATGACCCTCTCCTATTTAAGGCCTCAAAACACACTTTCCACCACTGAAATTCCTCTAGAATTCAGTGGTAGAAAGGTCATGCAAAGACAAAGACAAAAGCCTAAAGGGGTGGCCCAAAACAAGGAAAAACAAGGCACTCAAGGGGGTAGGTCACCCCCAACACCAACAAGACCTTAAATAATCATTTCAAACACATGAAAATGAATCTTTTCACAGTTAAGAGTTAAGCCAAAATAAGCATGCAAATAAGGCTAAGTAAGCAATGAACACAAAGCTTAAAAGGATGTTAGTGACTCACCCTTGTAGAACCACTTCAAAGAGGTAACTCCAGCAACTTTCTGAGCTAAAAACCAAACTTAGAGTTCAAACAAAACTCTCAAGTACCTCAGCAACAAGAGTATGGTGTTCTAGTAGGTGCTTTAGTGCAAAAGTGTGAAGAAATTTCACTTTTGAGCACAAACAAGGGTATATATATATATATAGAGAGAGAGAGAGAGAGAAAATATAGAGAGAGAGTGATATATAACTTCTATCTCAATTTTTCAGAACCTCTGGAAAGGGAGAGGGGTCTCCCTTCTTATAGAAATTCAATTCCTAAGCTTGTTGAACAAGCTAAGGACTTGAATCAATCCCTCCATACACGTGTATGACGGATGAAATCTGTGCTTACCAGCTGTCACAGTTGGCACAAAAATATCTTCAAAAGCAGATGGAAAGGTCTCGGCCAAAAGATATGGCCGATCGACCAAAAAGAGTGCCGATCGGCCAAAAAGAGTGTCGATCGGCCAACACTTATGGCCGACAACAAGAAAACATGGCCGATGGCACAAGGCCTTAGTCGATGGATTGTAGGGATGGCCAACAAGTCACCCTCTTCCCTCAGAAGCAAAACCACAAATCCTTGGTCCACAACCAAGCACAAAACAGACAAGTTGAGAGATCTTAAGGCAAGGCGCGCAGCTGAAACCTTCGGGAACTCAAAACGAACACGAGCATGGATGATCATCGAGTGTTCAAACGATGACGTCCAAGTCTTGAGGACGGTCAAAAATGGGCTGTCTACAGGTATTTTTGGTCTAGCACACTTAGAAGTCAATCCAAACTCATTTTCTCCTATTTTTTCAATATCTTCTATCCCTCTCTCACCCATTTCTGAAACCCTAGCCTCTAAACACTTGATTCCTCTTGGTTTCTACCAATATTCACCTTAGATGTTCAAAGGGGGTTGAAGAACAAGTATAGATCTAAAGTTCTACTGATTATTTTCTCATCTTTTGAAGTTGGAGTTGGGTATTTACCATTCGCCTTCAATCTTGAGGTAGGGGTACTTTTAACTCCTTATATCTTTGATTTGGGATGTATATGTGGTGTTTTCATTATAGTTATTATCAAGACCTAAATCCACCTCTATGGATTAGAGTCATAACTGGCCAGTAATCATGAGATTACCTACGGCCTTAGTCAGAAATCAGATCATATTTAATAATGGGAGGCCAAATTGCGGAAGCAGAACTTGCAAAGATTGTCCAATGAACTGTGTAGACATGACTTAACCAAAAAATTTTATGATGTATGTCATAACTCACACTATACAAATATGCATAGTTTGTATTATATAAGTCCAGGATCATTCAAAAATTAGTATTAACAAAAACCAAGGTTATACACAAATTTGGTCACACATGACCACAAAAGAACAAAAGGAAAAACAAAACAAAAGTAAGGCCTTTTGCGTGAGGCGACCTTGGTTGACTCTTTAAAACTCTGTTTCTCATAGCTCACTGGGGCTGGGGGCTAGACATCCCGCTGCTCACCTACATGCGTGTAAATAAAGAGTGAGCCAACGCCCAGTGAATAATATCAAAGTAAAGGAGTTCATGAATAAGATTCATTTAATCAAAATTCATAAACTAAATTTGTTGATAGATATCAAGGCAAAACGATCTCAGGTCCAACATATCCTATATCGTATCCATATACAAACGACCTCGGGTCCAATTTGTATTTAAAAAACGACCTTTGGTCCATTATATGCAAAATGACCTCGGGTCCAATTCTTAGGCAAAACGACCTTCAATCCATCATATGAGAAACAACCTTGGGTCCAATTCATGTACAAAATGACCTTGGGTCCATTGTATGCAAAACGACCTTGGGTCCAATCAATTCATATTCACATTTGTGCGCACTTTTAGATCCATGATCATGTTCACATTTGCCTTCGTATTCAGAACGACCTTAGGTCCAATCAATTCCTTATTCAAAATGGCCTTTAGCCTATCTAACAGTTATACAAAATGGCCTTAGGCCCAATTTATATCCTCTTCAAGTAAACCGAACGGCCTTGGGCCTATTTCATATTCATACATCAATCACTTCACATATTTCATTGCAAATCAAGCGGATAGAATAGTCATTCGTAATATCAATTTAGAAGTTCAGAAACTTACCACGCAAGTAACATTTAGAAAATAATGCATACACAAAAATATCTTTACTAAGATATTACCCACATGCTCCGGTGCTTGATTCGCCCTTGCACTTGACCCTATATAATTCATAACACATTGGGTCATAATACAATTCAATTCGTTCTTTAGTTTACTTAATTTTCTTAGGCTTCTTTCGTGCCCTTTAATTCATTTAGGATGCTCAACATGTTCCTAAGAATACTCAAAAATGGAAGAGAACGGAAATTGGAATATGAAACAGCTTTTCAAAAATTTCTGTGCAAACACTTCACTAGGAAATTGGAAAAAGAGAAGAAATTGTGCGAACAATTCACTAGGCAATCAAGTAAGCCATAACACAACCCTCTCTTTTATTTTCTTTTTTTCAAATACATGTTCTTAGATGTTCTACATATTATTTTCAGATGTGCTTTAATGGTGTTCTTGTGTTAAAAGTGAAAAGAATTGAGCCTTGTCTCACCTTTACTTGTGTTTTTTTCTTAATCGGTATAAAACTATCTTTTTCTACACCGATTTCTCATAATTTCCAAAGGCACATCTTCAATTCAAATTTCTGAGTTTAATATATATTATTTAGCATGTTTTCATCGCAAGAAAATTGAAAAATTATCCATGATTACCCTCTTTTCTTACTTTTTCTCTTATTTCAAGCTTTGTACTCAAAGAACTAGTTTTTCAGCCAACTTGCAAAAATTCTAGAAAGGCCAAGTTTAGGAAAAATCTAAACGTGTCACTTTAATTGCAATTTTTAAAGTGCACAAAATCTGAAATTTTACTTTTGTTGGTGAATTTATGTTCTTGACTTCATGGATGTGTTTGTTATCACTTGTTCATGTCTTTGAATAATATTTGCATGTGTTATGGTTATGTTCCTTATCTTATTCATTTGATGATGTTCATGCTTTTGTAGATATTATTGTCTTGATGTGTTGTTCTAACTTTAACTTAAAATATCTATCTCAACGGGAAACTTAATTAAGATGGTAATTGGGTTTTTGATTACTTGAATAACGAAGAAATGATTTTGTAATTATTATTTATCCATACATATTTTTTGTATTACTTATTTCTTATTTTCCCGTCGACTCATGTAGTCCTTGTGATAATACCTTGTTAAGGTGGTTGAAATTTGAAAGGAGGCTATATTGACTCATCTGATCTTCCTGGGATCGTACTTGGTTATTAACCAAAGGACTTATTAATGGTGTTTCCTTCTCTTGTAACCTTAGATAAACCTTGCCTTTATTTGCTAATATATTCTTTGATGTTCCCAATTTTTGGACGTCACAGTTTATCTACTAGTGGTCTATCACAAGATCTACCTAAAAACCTTCATTTTACTAGTTGCTAGCTGGAAGGACATTAGTACTTACTCCGAGCGAAGTTCTTGTCTTTCACCGTGGAGTCTCAGCCCAACTTAACAATCTCATCAATCACACTATGAAAATTGAAAAATACAATTTAAAAATAATAAATTTCAAATTTGACCATGCACATGTCGACCTACTCATTTTAATTTAGGACTAAAATTTTTATCAATCGACTTTTTAACTTAAAAATTTTAATATTCAATTTTTAATTTTATCAAATACCATAGTTAAAAATTGAAAATTTCGGTGCCGATGGTGCAAAGTCACTCAAACATGCGATTGTTATGCAAATCTTACACTTCGGCTAACTACAAATATGATCATTTGTCATCAAGTTTTTAATCAATTTGAGAATCAATCCTTTCTATCTACTTAACAGAAGATCTGAAAACTAGACAAATAAAACATTTATATATATATATATATATATCACTAGAGCCATTTAAGTTAACAATTAACATGGTTCCATGTTCTTTATACAGTGTAGAATAGTAATAACTTCAAAAGAAAGTACAAAAAAACACACACCCCTTCAAAATATATATATATATATATATATTATATGATGCTTCTTACAACTATAAATAGACCACATCTCTGTAGCATTTTAAATGAAGTTTGAGTAGTCAATTGTAATTCAAAGCATAGGTTTTGGAACCAAAAGCTAACAACTATAGTCCTCTTTGGTAGAGCTGTGGAAAAGTGATTATAAATTATAGTTTAACAGATTATAACTTATAACTGTGAACATAAGCTATTAACCTGTTTGGTGTAGCTATGAGATTATGGATTTATGCAGTAGAGTAGTGTTTGGTTGATAAGTTGTAAAATAACTTTTTGTTGTGTAATTGCCTTTTTTGCCCTTATATAATATAAAAATGATTATTTTGACATTTTTTCAGTTTTAATTTTAAAAAAGTTATTTCATTAATAAAAGTTAATATAATTAGTATTACAAAAATTATTATTTTCATTAATAGTATCAATTAGTATAAAATTATTTCATTTTTTCATTATAAATTAATTAGTGTCAATTAATGGCTTAATTAGCATCATTACTTTTTTTTATTTAATTTATTAATTCATTACAATTAATATCAATTGAGAGGGTAATTTATATATAAATTGGGCCGAACTAGGTAATGGGCCATTCTGTGGGCCACAGTAAGAAGGGCTGAGTAAAAAAGTCTTGTAATTAGTCCGGTCCAAAGGAGCTTGGTGGTTAGCTCGGTCACCACGGTTGGCGCGGTAACAGTTAGCTCGGTCATACTATGTTGGGCTGAAGTATGTTGAGCTTTCTTCAGAACCTCGCTATTGGTTAGCTCGGTCCAAGCTCATTGTGGATAGCACGATTTCAGACAACCCAGTTGGAATGTCAGCTGAGGTACACACACAGTGAAAGAAAGAACCGAGCCAGTTGGAGCTCTGTCTAGTCTGCGGTTTTAGCGTAGCCATGTTATCTTGGTCATAACATCCAACCATGGTAAAACCATCTCACTTGGTTTAAGCAGTGAGCGGGGTGTTGAAGGATAAGCATTATCTTTCAGGAATGTGATTCCTAGGAGGACTCTACATGGAGGAGTAAGAGTCCTACTAGGATTGTGCCACACGGAACCTATAAAAGCTCATAACATCACCTATGGAGTGGTAACACAACTTTGATTCCCGAATACACAGAACTTTTTGTCTATTTGTCTATTTCGCTGACTTAGGCATCAGAGAGGTATCCGGCACACACCCACCGGCTAGCTCATGTTTTTGTTTTCAGGAAGTAAAGTGACGTCGTATAGAGGGGCGCAGACTTGATCAACAGGATTATACGATAAAGTTTATTTCTTTCCTGTACAATTGGCGCCGTCTGTGGGAAGATCTGACAAAGAACAAAACCTCTTGATCAAGTTTCCCTCGCTAATTGAATGGCGCACAACAAAGATTTGCCACAGTCCGCCATCGACGCACAAACCCCAAAGGGGGGTGGGAGGCGCAAAGGATTGCCCTCTATCCCTCCCATGGCAGACTTAGAGCCCCAGCGACAGAATCCCCGGAGGGATACAAGGGGGAGGCGGAACAATAGCCCTTGTCGCTCTCGCTCACAAAGCCCTGAAAGGCAAAGGCGAAGAATCGACCCTCAAGCTTTGGAGGATCGCATAAAAGAGCAAGATGAACTAATAAGGAAGATGGCGGCGGACATGGAGGCTATGAAGCGCCAGATCAAGGGAAAATGGGTGGCAACAAGAGAGGAGCGCAAAGGTAATACGCCTCCTCACCACTCAGAAGATCGTGGTAGACATACCACGCCATCGCGAGCAGAGAGTAGGAGTCTCAGGACAGGCGACACTCAATCAAGGACTTCCAGAACTCATTACTCCAGGTCTGAGAGAACGAGATCATTGAGGTCTTACACTGAGGGAAGCACCTATCAGCCCTTACATACGCACCAGACATCATCCAAGCAAATGGAGTTGCCTAGATCGTCCGACTTACGGACTATGCTTGAGGAAAGGGCACGACGAAAGGAGGATGCCAGGGTACGCGACCCGCACAGAGTTTCAGCCCTTCAGCGGTTGGCTCCTCGGACGCATGGAAGCATCGAGGTTGGAAAGCCAATACCGCACATTGCCTACGAACCAATAGATAAAGCATTGGCAAGACTACATAGCTCGTTGTTCGTTCCGGCGATAGATAACGCACCATTACCCTCAGGCTTCATCTAGCCTAAATTTACTATGTACGAAGGGAAGACAAACCCTTACATGCACTTAAGCCACTTTCGCCAGGTCATGGCAGTATACCGGCGGAACGAAGCTTTGATGTGCATCCTATTCCCATCCAGCCTTGGCGACCTAGGTTTAACCTGGTTCGAAAGGCTACCAGAAGGCAGCATAGCCTCCTGGGCGCAATTAGCGGAGGCATTCGTCACAAGGTTCAGAACGAACACCAAGACGCCAGTAGAGATCGATCAGCTACTCTCCATTGACATGGGCGACAAGGAAACATTGAGATCCTACAACAGTCACTACTGGGAGACATTCAACCAGATAGGGGACTACCCACCAATCTCGCCATCGCACAGTACAAAAGAGGACTTCCAGTCGGAAACAGATTGAAGGATTCAATTACTATGACTCCACCCCTCACAATGGAAGCCTTGATGGAGATAGTGCACCAACATATTCGGGTGGAGGAAGATGGCGCCCGTGCCAAAGCAAAATTTGGTGCAACAACAACACCAGATAAGAAGACTACGACAAAAATCAACACGGTAGAACGTCCAAGCAAGAATAGACAAGGCAGACGAGACAACGAAGAGGACTGAGATAAAATATGGTTGAGAGTCTGCACTGCCATTACCACGATATTCAAGAAACCAATCTACCGAATTCTCAGCGAGATACGTGATGAACCTTTCGTTAAATGGCCAGCTAAATTGAGAGAGGCACAGAAGAACTATGACGAGAGATCTCGATGCACCTTCCGTAAAGAAAAGGGGCACCGTATTGAAAACTGCACGCCGTTGAGACAGCATCTGGAGGAGTTAGTGGCAGCCGGTCACCTGGACCGGTACATAGAAGGAGGGACACAGCCAGCCCCCCAAAACCATGATCACCCAGACAGAACACCGAATGACACCCCACCTCAAGGCGTGATAAACGTAATACATGGGGTATTCAAACCTGAGCGAGTATGTGAGCTCAGGGGCATGATAAAAAAGGCTGAGCACTTAAGGGAAGTATTAAGTGCGCAGCCCACCTTTAAAAAGGCGAAAACAGAAGCCACGAACATCATGTCTTTCTCAGAAAGAGACTTGGCAAGGATATATTGCCCTCACAATGATGCACTGGTCATCACACTCCGCGTCATGAATTACGACATCAAACGGATTTTGATCGACAAAGGAAGCTTATGCGAGATAATGTATTACGAGACCTTCAAACAACTAAAACTGAAGGATAAAGACCTGGCACCTGCCATATCTCCCCTGATTGAGTTCAACTCTATGCCAGAGTGGCCAGTTGGCAAGATAATCCTCCCAGTCATAGCAGGAAGCATGACTAAACAAGTGGAATTCTGGGTATTGAAAGTGCCCTCCACTTACAACATAATCTTGGGAAGGACATGGCTGCACGCCATGAGAGCGGTAGCGTCAACCTACCATCAAGTAATACGGTTCCCCAACGAAGCCAGAGTAATTGAAGAGGTCTATGGAGACCAAATTATGTCCAAGCAATGCTTCGTCATAGTAAATGGCAGCCGAGCTGCCAAAGGGTTTGTTCAGATGGTGAAAGAGCCCAAGAATAATGAATTATTTGCGGATGTTGGCAAAGCCACAGAACAGAAGCCAGTGGAAGACTTGGTATAGGTAAGATTAGATGAAAAGAACCCGGAAAAGTTCTTTTTGCTTGGCTCATCTATGTCCAGCACTGAGAGAATAGAGGTCATGGAATTCTTGACCTCTAACATCGAAGTGTTTGCCTGGATGCCATATGACATGCCTGGCATTGACCCGAGCTTCATCTGTCACCAATTGAATGTCCACCCAACTGCCAGACCAATTATACAGCGCCCTCACAGATCGGCACTCCACCATGCCGAAATAGTGGCGGAAGAAGTAGAAAACCTGCTAGAAATAGGAGCTATCAGAGAGGTGCACTACCCCAGATGGATCTCCAATACAGTAGTGGTACCTAAAAAGAATGGAAAATGGCGTGTCTGTGTGGACTACAAAACAGTCAACAAGGCATGCCCAAAGGATAGCTTTCCTCTACCACGGATAGACCAACTGGTAGATCTGACAGCAGGACACAACCGTCTTAGCTTTCTGGATGCGTACCGAGGATACCATCAGATCGCCATGTATGAGCCAGACCAGGAGGTTACATCTTTTACGATGCCAAGAGGACTATATTGTTACAACGTCATGCCCTTTGGCCTTAAGAACGCAGGGGCAACATTCCAACGGATGGTCACCAAGATGTTCGAACCATTGTTAGGCAGAACAATGGAAGCCTACATCGACGACATGGTGGTCAAGAGCAAGGATAGGAATGACCATCTCAAGGACCAAGGTGAGATGTTTTAGATCCTGAAGACGCACAAACTACGCCTTAATGCATCCAAGTGTGCGTTCGGCGTAGGATTTGGCAAGTTCCTAGGCTTCCTAGTGACCAACCGAGCTATAGAAGCAGACCTGTAGACGTCCCCGAACGCCCAGGAGGGAATCCCATTCTGTTCGTTTGTGGGTTTACTAAAGTTCGGACTCAAATTGTCACGGTTCTTAATTTGAACCAAAGAGTCCAAATCCGGCAAATCATTTTGAGAAAATAGATTTTTAGAAAGAAGTGCCAAACATGGACTGCTTTGCCAGATACAAAGTTGCCACCTAAATATTTTTTATGGGGGAATTTAGGAAACCCTGACTCGTTTGCCTAAGGCCACGTGTCCGTCATCACCAAAGTTGCCTCGGCTTGGGAACTTGGGTACGATTGGGGAGGTCACTTCGTGAGCACCCCCGCTCGCCCGATCAAAGATCGGCCTCTACTAACCATGATATCGAGTTTTGAAAATGTCATGTGTTCTTATTTCGGTTATTAGCCTAATCTTACTATGTGATGCGCACAACACAAAAGTATAGACTAGATCGCCTAATTTGGAACAAAATATCGCATAACCGTTTGGTTGAAAAACAATTTGAAATTTGCTACTCGCAAGTAGGCTAAAACACGGATTTCAATGAGTTGTTCCAACTTAAACAATCCAACCTTCACCCACAAGCATTCAAGCAGTTACATCACATAAGCATATAGCCACATTGTAAGCATGCTGTCATGTTTAACATTCACACTTATGCGAGATGCTAAAGCATAAAAACACTCACAGTGTACTCCAAGCCAAAACAAGAAACTAGTTAGTAATCATGCCTGATCCTAGTTCATGTTAAAATGGCTAATGCATCGCATACAAAATGTCATTAGAATAGGCTCGGCTAATCTATGGATGGCATGTGAAATGCGACAGATAGCATATATTCAAGTTAGATTTGAAATACTATGCAGTTAGCATGATGCGCCGAGCCCGGTGCATGCAATACTGATGAATGATGCACGCATGCATAGTATAAGGTATGCTAAATTGAATATGCCGTAATATTAACCATCAGAAGCTGGTAAATAAAAGGGAGAAAGACGTGGGTTTGGAAGACATACACACACTCACGCACGCTTATTACACAATTGCCCTCGCTCGGAGGGTCCGAAAGAATAATACAAATTAATTAACCTACAAGATAATTAATTAATTACAGACCAATTAACTAGTTAAGCAAATTAACTAGGCTAATAAAGCGATAAAACCGCTTCGGGAAGAGGGCCCAATGCACGTATGCTCGGCTCCTCTCGGAAACCCACGGTCATGCACAAGTTGCCTCTGTTTTCACTGTTTTCACTGTTTTCCTCCTCTGAAGACTGTACAAGTCCCAAGGTACACCCTCTGAACACTGGGAAATGCCACCGACCATGAGGAATTGTCACCGGCCAAAGGTAAGTGGTCATCGACCATCTATGAAGCCATCGGCCATAAATGGATAGCCGGCCGGCACTGTAGATGGCTGACCGGCCATATCTTCCTGCAGGAACTTGTTTTGACAGCAGCAGAGGGTAAAACAAGGCATGGCAATGCGTTTCAAAGCAATGTTTTACCACCACACCCTTTATCACGTTTATGACTCAAAGGGGTATGGTACTCGATTCTCGGACCACCAATCGCGCATTTCAATGTGTGATGGCCCAAGAAACCAAGTTATGCATTTTGGTGTGGAATAAAATGCACATAAACAAACAATGGAGGCCCAACCTCTATCACAATCAATTCAAGAGGCAAGGCATGCATGCTTTGTGAAATGCAACCTAGGCATGCAAGCTAAACATGCAACATGAGAATGCAAACAAGCATGCTAAGATGCAAATATGTAACAAGTATGCAAGTAAACAAGCATGCAAAGATGCAATGTGAACATGCAAACATGCAAGACATATAACATGTTAAGCAATCAAAACAACAGGAAATGCATGCCAAATGCAATGTGATTCAAACATGCAACACATGCGATAGGCCAAGTGTGTAATAATATGCAAGGCTAGCATGCAACAACACGCGAATGAGGGTCTTAGACTAGTTTGGGCAGCTCTCAAATAAGCCCAAAATAGTGGCCAAATGCTAAGGAAATGAGGGCCAAAATACACACAAACATGCATGCACACATGGTTCAAAACTTAAGCATCAAAGAGCAACTTTTAAGTACACTTAAAAGGGACAAACATGGACATATGGCTTGCAAACTAAGCTCTGAAAATCATGTCGTAAAGGTGCCAAACCAAGTAAACAAGACAAGCCAAGCATGAAACAATGTCCAAGACTCAAGGGGGGTTTAAACCAAAGCTATATGAAGCAAGCCTCAAAGGGCTAGGAGGACCTAAAACAGGTCCAATGCAGGTCTAAACAAGGCCAAAGACGCACCTAGATGGCATCTAAATGGTCTAAACATGGAATCATACATAAAGGTCCAAACATAGAGCATAAGACACAAGCCTTTTAAAGCATTAAAGGGGCATCAAATGCAAGCATACAAGCATACCACAATGACTGAAATGATGTTATAAGTGGTGCCAAACCACTGAAACAAGCAAGTAAAGCATGCTAGAGGGGTCAGCACTCAAGGCTCACAAGGGGGGATTACATGGTAGCTATACAAAGCAAAGCATGGATGACCCAAGTAACCAAAAACAGACCTCGGGCACACTAAAACATGCATAAAAATTTTGCAAAGCTAGGCCAAAACAAGTAAGCATAGTGGTCTAAATGCTAGGCACATGTTAAGGCAATTCATGGCATTGCAAGACAAGTATGCTAAGCATGCATGGTGTGTCTAAACCAATTAAAAATAGTGCTATATCATGGAAAAATAAGCACAAATAATACTTAAGACATGGCCAACATGCACTTAAACAAGATGCTGACACATGAGGCTAAAATGGCCAACATTGAAGGCAACAAGGAGAGGGGATGGCCCTCTCCTTCTTAGGACCTTAAAGCACCATCCCCACCACTAAAATCCCTCTAGATTTCAGTGGTGTGGAGGCCCAAACAAGGTGGTCCCGAAGCTCACCAAAATAGCACAAAATGGGGGCCAAACAAGGCCTAAGAGGGGTCAAAAAACCCCAAACATCAAAACAACCTTAAACAACTATTTTAAGCACTTAAAATCAGAACTTTTATATGTTATAAGTTAAGCTTAAAAACAGATGCAAGGATGGCTAAAAGCCTATGCAAAAATGGAGAATAAAAGGGGAAAAATCTCACCCTTGTAGACCTCTTCAAGAATGGAGCTCTAGCAGTTTCCTCAAGCTTGAATCCACTCAAGAACTTCAAGAACACCCCTTTGGCTCCTCAGAAACCAAGGTAAGGTGTGATACTAGGTGTTTATGCACAAAAGTAAGAACAAAACACACTTAAACACACACAAAGGCAAAAGAGAGGGAGATATAGAGATAGATAGATACACTATTTCTAACCCTAATCCAGACCTCTGGAGTTCTTTTTTTGTAACCCTTGAGAAGGGAGGAGAAGACCTCCCTTTATAGAGGATCACTCTTGCCAAGCTTACAAAACAAGCTAAGCAAGAGTGAAATCCCTCCATACACGTGCATGGAGGGAGGGCAAAGTGGGTGCCAGCTATCATAGCTGGCACAAAATATCTGCCAAAAGTAGATGCACAATGGTTGACCAACCAAAGATGTCAAATTGGCCAAAAAAATGGTCGGCCGACCATCAATAGTGCCGACCGGCCAAACATTTGGCTGATGGCAACAAAACAGTGGCCGGTGGCCTCAAGCCATGGCCGGTGAGGTGTGAGGATGGCCAACAAGCCATTCCCTGCCCTCCAAAGCAAAAACACAAGTGTTTGGTGCAAAACCAAACACAAAACAGTCGAGTCGAGAGATCCTGAGGCAAGGCGCGTGGCTGAGACCTCTGGGAACTCAAGATGAACACAAACAAGGATGTTCACAGAGTGTTCAAACGGTGACGTCCAAGTCTTGAGGACGGTCAAAAATGGGTTGTCTACAGTTGCCCCTCTTTGACAGAACTCGATAGTCATAACAATGATGGGAGTGAGTGTCAAAGCCCAAAGACGACCCATTTTTGACAAGGCCGAAGACTTAGACAAAGCATGCAAGACAATAAAGATATGAGCCTGAAGGCGGGGGCAAAATGCAACTGACAATGCACAAAGCCGAGCATAACTTATGATCATGCAAAGAAAGCTATAACGAAGCACAACATGCAACAGTTTTAAACAATCAAACACAAATCCAACTACATTACAATGCAGAAAGGATGTAAGAGAATTATGTAATTCTCACTACGTTTCACGCGGAGAATATGATACCTGTCCGGTTCGTCTGGTTGTGCCAGCCTCAAATGAACCGTACATACAATATCGTGCCTGTAAAAGAGAGAAACTTAACAGGTACAATATTGTTAGCAACATGCATGACAATGCAAGTTAAGACTACGTGACAATGCAAGTGTAGGAGTGCATGACAATGCAACCTATGCGCAAAATGATATGCAATATTTACAAAACTATGTATAAACAATGCAAATGATATGCAATGCATTTGAAACATAATCAAACCATAAGCGGTTCAAAACCACACAAATATCATAAAGATGATGGAGATGCAAAGTCCGTCTACCATAGAAAAGGTGCCGACACCCTCAAACCACAATACCAGCAGTGGAATAGGCATATTTACCGTGATGCATGACATATGCACTACTTACAATGGAATGCATGACATATGCATGTTGGTTTTTTTGTTTTTTTTTTTTTTTTGAAAAAAGCACAAAA
>NW_021026476.1:117730-138480 GCF_004153795.1 Camellia sinensis
TGCAGCCAAACCAAATCTTGCCTAAGAAAGGCATGGACACATACAAACCGCGTCTAAACACAGAAATGGTGCCATCACCCTCAAACCACAATACCAGCAGTGGAATAGGTGCGTATACATAATATCATAACTGTGCTTCGACGTGAAAAATATAGGCACATACCAGACCAAGCTCAACATGGAAAGGCGCAAGCCATAGATGGATATGATGCAGTGAATGCATGCAAACTACAATGCAATATTTACAATATGTAATGGATGCAGCGGATAAGGCCTACGGCCAAACCGTATCTTGCCTAGGAAAGGCATGGACACATACAAACTGCGTCTAACACAGAAACGGTGCCGTCACCCTCAAACCACAATACCAGCAGTGGAATAGGCGCGTACACATAATATCATAACTGTGCTTCGACGTGAAAAATACGGGCACATACCAAACCAAGCTCAACATGGAAAGGCGCAAGCCGTAGGCGAGGGTGATGCAGTGAATGCATGCAAGCTACAATGCAAATGTATACAATATGCAATGGACGTAAATGTAATATTTACCGTGATGCATGACATATGCACTATTTACAATGGAATGCATGACATATGCATGTTGGTTTTTTTGTTTTTTTGTTTTCATTTTTTTTTTTTGGAATGCATGATTTTAAAACTTGTAAGGATTTTTTTTTTTTTTTTTTTTTTTTTTTTTACGTTTTTTTTTTGAAATGCATGGTAATGCTAATGAAATGAAGAATGCATGGTAATGCATGTTTGTTTTTTTTGGAATGCATGAAATGTGCATGATAATGCAAATGAAATGAGTGCGTGACGATGCACGTCTTTGAGGCACATGACAATGCGCATGATTTTGAATGCGCGACAACGCGCGCCTTTTGTAATGCATAACAATGCACAATGCATTTGAATGCCCGACAATGCGTGGCTTTTGAGATGCATGACAATGCACATGATCTTGAATGCGCGACAACGCATGGTAAGAAAGATGCATGACGATGCATGTAAGGTGCGCATGACGATGTGGCCTAAAGAAGATGCATAATAATGTGAGCATGATATGCGCTATAATGCACAAGGTGTGTGCATAACAATGCGAGTGAGGGATGCATGACAATGCAACCTAAGATAAAATTTGTCAAAATTCGTTTGGGCACGACAAATACCAAAGGACTTGCACCTTCAGAGGATTTAAGGTCTCCTAGACCGAGTGTATTTAAGGTCTCACCAGACCGCCTGGAGGTGCATAACAATGCAAGTCGGCGTGCGCATGACAATGCGTGTATGCATGCATAATGATGCAATGCATTTGAAGTAGTTTCCGAATGTTTGCAAGGTACAAAAAGGATAAGAAAAGGATACACCCTTGCACGCATTCGAGTGCTACGCACAGAAAACACGGTTTGAGGTCAAAACGGAGTCCGGTTGAGCTTCAAAAATGCGCTCTCTCGCATTGTGTTGAGCAATGGAGGCCCCAAACCACATCAAAGACCCAAACAAAGGTGTAGGAGGTTCACCGGTCATAGGGGGAGGTCACCGGCCACCAAAAAAGTCCACCGGCCATCTATTTGGCCGACCGGCCAACAATGTGACCGATCGGCCAAATATGCCTGAATTGGGGCAGTTTGGTCAAATCGGCACGGGTCTTTAAATATAGGGCTTCTAGCCCTATATTTTCACTTCCCTCTTGCTCGAAATTTCCTCCTCCTTCTCTCTAGGCTATTTTTCTTCCTTCGATCCGTCATTTTCCTGGGTTTTAGGGCCCGTTTCGACGTTCGATTCGCGAATACCTTCACGTTTCGAATATTTTGAACCGAACAAAACTTTGTTTCGGCGTCTTTTTCTCGATTCTCACCACTCGGGGTTTGTTTCCGTCGAGTTTACCTTGATTTCTGTGCCTTTTCTGCACCCCGACCTTTCCGGTCATTTTTCACCCTCCCGGGTTGACTTTTTGGTTGACTTTTCATATTCTTGCCCGGTTTTCACTCTTCCGGTCATTTTCACACCCTTCTTGGCATGGCGGATGATATTTCACGAGGCGGGACTCCTCCGGAGCAGGAGATGGAGCCCGAGGCCGAGCTCATGCCTCTCAGTGTCCGACCATTCGACCCGGCTACCTACAGGCCGACGATTCACGTGCTACCTCCTAACGGTCTTCGCCAGTTCAGGACTTTTGATAGGGGCGTGCCACGAGAGCTTCTTCTGCGCGAGCCAGAGCCACATCTGTCTTACGGCGCTTCTGAGGTACAGTCTCCCCTCTATTTTATTTTCCGCAATGTAGAACATAACTGTAATAGTTGATTCTGTTCTTTAACTGCTTAGCCCGGATACACCGATATACCACATGTTGTAGTTTACTGTGAACACACTTGCACCTGATATCTGTTTGAATTTGAAAATGTGCACACACGTTGCATTTTTCACTGAACCACTCAGACACACTGATACATCACATGCTGTAGTTCACTTTGAGCACACCGGCACCCGATATCTGTTTAAATCTGAAAACGTGCACACACACTGTATTTTCATCAATTCTGAGCGCTTTCAATGCTGTATTTGTAACACTGCTTCACAAATGTTTGTTTTGACCACAGGGGGATTCCCATGCCTTCTAAGGGTATGGGAATGTCATGGCCCGTGGATGTTACTTGGAGCTACCGGACGTAGTCTGCCACATCGTTGACCAGGTTGGCTTCGGCACCTTCTGCAGGGGACTCTCGCGCCTTACTGTGAGCAGGCCTCTCCTTACTGCTCTGGTGGAGAGGTGGTGGGACACTACCGATTCCTTCCACTTCTCTGCCATGGGGGACATGACGATGACTCCCTTCGACTTCTCGATGCTCACTGGCATCGGGGTAGGTGGTGATTTGATCCCCTTTGACACAGATATGGATGAATGAGAGGCCGCTCAGATGTACCTGCTAGGCGACCTACCGCCTCTTGCTCGTCTAGGATTTGTCAGATATTCGTGGTTTGAGGACCACTTCAGGATTCAGCCTGCCTTCGCTGGGGAGGCACCGATGGCTTAGGAGGAGTCGGAGCAGTATGCACGCGGCTTCCTTATGTTTTTGCTGGGGACGACTCTCTTCGCCGACCGGGTGAACACCGTGCCTCTCTGTTTGCTGAGCGCCTTGGTGGACATCATGCGGATTCACCGCTATGACTGGGGTGGCGCAAGCTTGGCCACACTGTACGGCTACATGAGTTCATCCTCTCGCCTCAGCGGACAGTTGCTCGGAGGCTACTGGCGGGCTTGGGAGGTACATCCTCTTTCTCTGTTTTACATTTCTGCTCTACATTATCTGTATTCTGTACACTGCACACACTGCGGTCTGCCTCATGCTGACTGTATACTGCACACACAGCACATATATAATCTGCTTTACACTGACTGTATACTGCACAATACGTCACATACTGCACAATCTGATGCCAACTAACTATACACTGCACATACTGAAAACATGCAATCTGCTTTACACTGACTGTATACTGCACACACTATGCACTCTGCACAATACACTGCACAATACACGGTTCTGCAATTTCTGCTTTATCTGATAAGCATACTGATACCCACTCCATTGCACTCTGTAGTTGTGGGTGTATGCCTACTTCTCGAGGCTTGCCCCAGTGCCGGACGAGGAGACCCCCCTCGGCGTTCCATTCTCCCGCCGCTTTGGTGAGATGCGTAGGGAGACCCCGGGAGTCGTTTATATTCTTTCGCCGCTACTTCGACACCATCACCGCCGCAGAGGTATATTCAACTTTAGAGTTTATTCCAAGCTTCACTTTGCATTGTTCTTTCGATAATGGTAGATAACCAACTGTGTATCATTTACAGATCACCTGGCAACCTTGGGCTCCGTTGCCAACCACAGTTCGGGAGCGGTATGCAGGCGCTGAGGAGTCCGCCTGATTCAGACTTCTATTGGAGGGCCCGGTCTATCGGGCTTGGTACCTGGGTGAGCGCTTCCTGCGCCAGACCTTAGGTTTACCGGAGCAGATAGTCCCACGTCTCCCTCCCATCGACATGAGGCAGACAGAGAGATACCCCCTACATGAGATGGCTGATTACACGATCGTATGGGAGGTGGAGGGCTTTAGAGGCGAGGGCGACTATGCAGAGTACGTCCAGACCTACATCATGCGGCCTCTGAGCAGTGGCCGTCGAGCTGAGAGAGTGAGGCCTGCGGCGCCAGCGGCCGGAGCGGGAGCGGGAGCGGGGGCAGGAGCACCTAGGATGGCTCAGGCCTGTAGCAGAAGTGGGACTCAGAGAGGGCGGGGAGCTAGATGGCTGGCGTTGCCCACGATGATGACATACAGAGGATAGAGTGGGGAGATTTATCAGATCCCCATTGCTCCTCCCCCGGCTAATCACAAGCTAGTCAGTTTTTACGACTTGCCCCCGGTATGTACTACTGCATTTTGTACAGTCATTTTATTTCATTTCTCTTGATATTTTGTAGAATACTGATACTTCTAACACTTTTGCAGGCTTCCTCCGAGTACACTCGCCAGTCCCTGGAGTTGAATGCCTCCATGATGGGGATGCTCCAGTGGAGCTTGGACCTGCTGGCCCTTTACAGTATCCCGGTAAGTCTTTCTGACCACTGACTCAAACTTTACACAATCTGATGTATCATATTTATCAACACAACACTTGATACACGGCCCTCACGACATTCATATACTGTACTCAGTCACTACATTCTGTATTCATACACTGTACTCATACACTGTATTCTGTACTGATACACTGTTCACAGCATTCATACTCCGCTTTTGTGTAGCATATTGATGCATTTGCCATTTGTGCTTTTCAGCCTCCATTCCAGATTCCTACTGCAGGAGGTGCTCCAGCTGGGCCTTCTGTTCCTGCTCGAGGAGGAGGGCGAGGTGGCTCAGTATTCCCCCGCACCAAAGTGGGGCGCACTCATATTGGGAGTAGCTTTTGAGCACCGATCCCAGATGGTGACGAGTTTGAGGCAGAGACGGAGGCAGAGGCATCTGAGGAGGAGACCGGAGATGATTCGGACTCGGGCTCAGACTATGGAGGTGGCGATGACGCTCCTGGGCCTTCGTCTAGGAAGAGGACGAGGACAGACTCTCAGGCCTGAGATGATCGATGCTGATCCAGATTTTTACTGTTTTTCTTCTTTTCGTTTTACTTTTTCTTTTGCTGGTAGCTTGAGTACCTTATACTATCGCAGGCAGGTTTTATTTTCTTCGAAACTTTGTACTTGAAAAGATGATGAAATGAAACAAACTTTTTGCCTGAAGAAGTGTTACATTTGTGTATTTCATACATCGCATCGCATCATATTACATAACAATGTAAATGAGATTGATCTTTTGTCGAAAAATCAAACACTTGTATTGTAATAATCAGGTAGTGAACCAGCTAATGACAAAACAACTCATACAACCCACTGCTCATTCTGAACACACAGCCCATAACACAGTGCTTGGTTTACTCTGCATACAGCCTATACACACAGTCCATACAATGCACTGCTTATTCTGAACACACAGCCCATTCTCAACACTGCTCATTTTGAACTCATAGCCCACAGCAGCATATTGTTCATTTTGTATACACGATTTATTCTAAACTCTGCAGAAGTTGAAACACACTCAGATGCTCCAAAATTTCTTGCTTCGCAGTCCGGAACCCAAAAGCTTCAGATAGGTCTAGGTTTTTCTGTTCACACTTATCGAGGGTGGACCCTGCAGTTTTATGAAAAAACCAAATCATGTTTTGCACAAATGTGGGGAATGGCACAGCACTCTGAGCACAAAACGATTTGAGGAAAGGATTTTCAACCGGGTATTGAGCCTATGACTGAACACAGTGAAAAAGACTCAATAACGAAAAACAAAAGGTAAACAACCTAAACACATCGAGTAACACTCGGAACCGACTCAAAACAAGAGTTGAGGTAAACAAAACAAAACAAAAGACACGACACATAGACGTGTTACAAAGACAAGAGACCTCTTAGTTTGCGAGGAGCCTGTTTCTCCGGGTATTGTTTCCCACCCTCTTCTCATTTGTGATTCTCACATCACTCAGCCCTCAGGCTTGATTTTTCTCTCGAAACCCCTTTTTGCTCACTTTTCTCTCGACTTACATCTCTCTATTCTTCACTCTTTCATTTTTCATCCCTCTCCAAATATGGTTGGTGAATAAACAAGAGGTTGTGGGTTCATGCCCAACACTGTTAGCTCGCAGCTATTTCCTCCGGTGGCGTTTAGTCGATGTTCCTGATAAGGGAGTGGAGTATCTTGATCCATTCCTGTTCATGCTTCGCACTTGGCTCGATACCTCGTTGCTCGGAGGTTAAGAGAGCATTCAGCTCTTTAATGACAGTTTCAGTTGTGCCCTTTTTGGCAAGTATGCTGGCGGTGGGGGAAAGACAGGAAGCCTGACTCAACTGTGCCCCTAGTTCATCATTTTGACCATTTTTTGTTTTGGTTTTCTACTAAGACAATTTTGACCAATATGAGAGTTAGATTAACATACTTGTTCGATTTTTGATTTAAAATCATGCAAGTTAGGCTATGAGCACTGAAAATTTTCCTTTTTGGGTCCAAGAAATGGTCCAGTTTTAGAAAAGATAGAATAATTTTCGCGAAAATTTGTCAACCTCAGTAAAAATTCTCAAAAACCATTTTTGCAAAGGGCCACTGCTCAACGAGCACGGAACCTACTCTCGAGATGCACAACCTCAGATCGGAGGCAGTGGAAAATTGCCCCTTGTCTAGATGGCACTGCACGGCAACGAAAAGTTGCCCCTGGTTTGAATGGCGACTCATGGCAACGGAAAGTTGCCCCTTGCCTGGATAACGCCGCAGCATACTGTAGTCAGTCCTCATTAGTGATGATCGCAACCGAACTCTTGGATACAGAGAAGATGAAGATGGTCAAAACCAATATATGGACACAGTCACTTTGAAAGTGTTGGTGGTTGGACTTCAGGATGAAGTTGCCTGCGTATCCCAAACATGGGAATCAAGCCTTACGTAGTTCAGGGAAGGTACACTCGTGTATTAACCCTCACTTTTTTACGCTCTAACTTTTGCCAAGGCTGCCCTTCTAGGTTTTCAACCTTGCGAGCTTTGTTTTTCTTTTCTTTTCAATTCTTCTCTTTTTTTTGTATCTTTTCATTCCCTTTTCCTTTTTTTTTCTTTTTCATCTTTTCTCTTCTCTTTTCTTTTGCATTTTTTTATCTTGCCCTAACTTTTGCCTGGGTTGCCCTTCCGGCTTTTCGGCCCAGCGAGCCTCTCAAAGGGTAAAAGTGTAACAAGTCCATGCCAAATGGTTTTAGGGTTTTGAAGCCATTCGTATTCAGGAGAGTGGCTGTTGTATTGATTTACAGAAAGATCCATCTTCGACTCTTCGAGCACATTGGATATTTTTTCCCCTAGTTCGAGGGGCACTTCTGATTTAGCTTTGCAAGCTTCTTTTGATGAGTTCTGATCTTCTTGATCTGACTTTGGTGCCTCTTGTTCGAGGGCTGCTTCAAATCTGGCTAGACAGGCCTTGCATTGCGGTTGATCGTTGAACAGTCTAAACCCAAGGTCCAAGGTTTGAAAGAAAGGGCTTAAGTCTCGAGGCTGAGAGCGATCCTAAGCTGCACAATCTCAAGAGCGATTCTACACAGGTCTTCGCAGGACTACGCAAAACATCTTGTTTTTGAAAGTTTTTAAGAAAGCGACAAATCGCTCGCGCTGAAGATAGTGTGGAACCAATCTGGATCAAGCTAGGGTCCTTCTTAGTACTCACGTTAACAAACATGATTCCGTTCATTAAGGGCTTAGCATGCCTCTCTTTCTCTCAAATGATCAAAGTTTTGTAAATCCCGAGGAATTCCTTCCTCTTCGTTTTCATCACCACAGTGTTAAAAAAGTTTTGAAAAACTTAGGTCAATGTAACGAATTCGAGGTGCAGAAGAGTAAGTGAGATGCTCTGCCGTTTCATTCAAATGCTCTGGCACAACTAGCTCAAAGTAGCAATAAGCACGGAAACATGATAGCCGCAGCTGTTTCATTCAGATTTCCTGGTTGCAACTGGCTCCATAGCAGAGACAGACTCAAAAGAAAACAAAAGAGTAATTACAAAACAAAACGGTGTTCGAGGAAACAACCTCAGAATCACCTGATTTCTATACAATGGGACTGACTCGACACAACAAGACAGACCCTTAAGCAAAAAGACTGACTCAAGACATTGAGACAGACCCAAAACAAAACAAAGAACTGCCTCGACACCGAAGCCAGAAATTACAAAACTACATTCGCAAATGCTCCCAACAGTGCGTGCCAAACGCCACATCTGAAATACACCGGGCGCCGCCTGCAGGTGGTCCAGCCCCTGATCACATACTTGCAGTATCCTCGAAATCCAACAATTCAGTGGTGACAGACTTTGCTAAGGTGAGTGGGAGGATGACCTCATTGTCGATCAAATCTTGCACTTCGTAGCGAAGGTGGAAACAACCGTCGGTGCTGTGATCGGTTTGCTGGTGGTATGCGTAGTATAAGGCAGCATCATGTGTGAGAGGAAGATTCTTCGGGAGAGGTCGAGGCTCGAGGGGTTTAAGATGCCCCTTTTTAGCCAAAATTTGAAATGCCCTAGACAAAAGCATGTAGAGGGCAAGAAAGACTCTGCGCCCTCGAGGCAGATACTACGAAGTCTAAGGATTCTTGCTAGACGCACTAGCGAAAGGGTCGGCAGGCACTGCCTTGGCTTTCTGATCTTTTCCCGGTGTAGGGTTGGGAGCGAAAGGGACTGTTCAGGCATGACGGGGGCTATCCCGATTTTCTGCCTGGTTTGAACTGCCTTCGGTTGGAGTGGAGAAAGCATCATCCACAGTCTTGGCCACAACTGCGAATACTTGCTGCTTATTCATCCCCTCGGCTTTCAAAGCCTCGACTACCCACAGCAGTTGCTCAACGGGATTGGCATTTGTTCCCACTTCGTTCTTACCTCTAGCCTCAGCTTGATCGAGGGTTTAGGCTGCTATATGAGAGCGAAACCCGATTGTTGTTGACACGTCATTGCTATAGCTTGAGACAACCTCTGGTTGGCTGAGCTTGATCACAATTTGCCCCAGTAGCGGGCGCTCCTGCGGTACAAAATTCCTGGCATACGACGTGGCTGGTGGCGAAGCCGACATTCCGTAGGCGAGATCAACCATAGACCTTTGAAGGTCACCAATCATTCCCATCAACTCAAATGTGGTGGGCTCACGAGCTTGATATAACTGGGGTGTCCAGATCGGGTGCGCAACAGGCGACCTGGGCGGATGCGGTACATCGACATTGGTCTCATCCTGCAAGATGATTCCTTGGTCTAATGCGGCTGCCAATGTGACTGACGAATGAAATATCTGCCTTGCCTCAGCGAAGGAGGATATTGGCTATTCTGTACTAAATCTCTGAACTGAAAGAGAAAACACGCAACATTTCGGCCCAATCAGAACAGACACAAGCGTAGCTGAATAACTGTACTCTATTACTGATCACTGTTCCCCAAAAATCACTGCCCCAAAAACTAAATTTGATACTCGCAGATATAACTGATTCTCAAATTCCGATACTAATGCCCTCAGGCCTGATATTCAAACTTGCAAACTGGTATATGCATTCCCTGTAGATACACTCTAAAAGCACATAGCAAGTAAATGAGAGTCAAAACACCCCTATGTTGGGGTAGGGTTTCCCTGTCCTATTTTTTCAGGAGCTAGGGTTTCATTACGCACGCAGTGGTTTCAAATAACCTATAATCGGGTAAGAAACCTATCCTAGCTTGGAATGGTTACTATGGATTTCGAATATGCACTAGGGCGAATGGTTAAGAATGGTGCCCCGGTGACAACCGGGGTTTGTGTTCCCATCATGGCAGAGCCCGTAACTGGTCAGCTTTATGGAACGCTTCTCGAAGCGAGCCTTCGGCAAACCGTTCAGGAATAGCAGACGACAAACACTGTGACTTAGGCACACCAATGCACATGCAATGCAAAGAAACACATAAGTATAATCAAAATAGGATATCATGAGTTCGAGTCAAGCTCTCTAACTCCCCAGCAGAGTCGCCAAAAACTGTAAACGTCCCTGAACGCCCCGGGAGGGGATCCCATTCTATTCGTTTGTGGGTTTACTACAGTTCGGACTCAAATTGTCACAGTCCTTAATCTGAACCAAAGAGTCCAAATCCGACAAATCGTTTTGAGAAAACAGATTTTTAGAAAGAAGTGCCAAACATGGACTGCTTTGCCAGATACAGAGTCGCCACCTAAATATTTTTTATGGGGGAATTTAGGAATCCCTGACTCGTTTGCCTAAGGCCACGTGTCTGTCATCATCAAAGTTGCCTCGGCTCAGGAACTTGGGTACGATTGGGGAAGGTCACTTCGTGAGCACCCCCGCTCGCCTGATCAAAGATCGGCCTTTACTAACCATGATATCGAGTTTTGAAAACGTCATGTGTTCTTATTTCGGTTATTAGCCTAATCTTACTATGTGATGTGCACAACACAAAAATATAGACTGGATCGCCTAACTTGGAACAAAGCATCGCATATCCGTTTGGTTGAAAAACAATTTGAAATTTGTTACTCGCAAGCAGGCTAAAACACGGATTTCAATGAGTTGTTCCAACTCAAACAATCCAACCTTCACCCACAGGCATTCAAGTAGTTACATCACATAAGCATATAGCCACATGGTAAGCATGCTGTCATGTTTAACATTCACACTTATGTGAGATGCTAAAGCATAAAAACACTCACAGTGTACTCCAAGCCAAAACAAGAAACTAGTTAGTAATCACGCATGATCCTAGTTCATGTTAAAATGGCTAATGCATCGCATACAAAATGTCACTAGAATAGGCTTAGCTAATCTATGGATGGCATGTGAAATGCGACAGATAGCATATATTCAAGTTAGATTTGAAATACTATGCAGTTAGCATGATGCGCCGAGCCCGGTGCATGCAATACTGATGAATGATGCACGCATGCATAGCATAAGGTATGCTAAATTGAATATGCCGTAATATTAACCATCGGAAGCTGGTAAATAAAAGGGAGAAAGACGTGGGGGTGGAAGACATACACACACTCACGCACGCTTATTACACAATTGCCCTCGCTCGGAGGATCTGAAAGAATAATACAAATTAATTAACCTACAAGCTAATTAATTAATTACAGACCAATTAACTAGTTAAGCAAATTAACTAGGCTAATAAAGCGATAAAACCGCTTCGGGAAGAGGGCCCAATGCACGTATGCTCGGCTCCGCTTGGAAACCCACCGCCATGCACAAGTTGCCTCTGTTTTCACTGTTTTCCTCCTCTGAAGACTGCACAAGTCCCAAGGTACACCCTCTGAACACTGGGAAATGCCACTGACCATGAGGAATTGTCACCGCCCAAAGGTAAGTGGTCATCGACCATCTATGAAGCCATCGGCCAGAAATGGATAGCCGGCCGACACTGTAGATGGCCGACCGGCCATATCTTCCTGCAAGAACCTGTTTTGACAGTAGTAGAGGGCAAAACAAGGCATGGCAATACGTTTCAAAGCAATGTTTGTACCACTACACCCCTTATCATGTTTATGACTCAAAGGGGTATGGTACTCGATTCTCGGACCACCAATCACGCATTTCAATGCGTGATGGCCCAGGAAACCAAGTTGTGCATTTTGGTGTGGAATAAAATGCACATAAACAAACAATGGAGGCCCAACCTATATCATAATCAATTCAAGAGGCAAGGCGTGCATGCTTAGTGAAATGCAACCTAGGCATGCAAGCTAAACATGCAACATGAGGATGCAAACAAGCATGCTAAGATGCAAATATGTAACAAGTATGCAAGTTAACAAGCATGCAAAGATGCAATGTGAACATGCAAACATGCAAGACATATAACATGTTAAGTAATCAAAACAAGAGGAAATGCATGCCAAATGCAATGTGATTCAAACATGCAACACATGCGATAGGCCAAGTGTGTAACAACATGCAAGGCTAGCATGCAACAACACGCGAATGAGGGTCTTAGACTAGTTTGGGAAGCTCTTAAATAAGCCCAAAATAGTGGCCAAATGCTAAGGAAATGAGGGCCAAAATACACACAAACATGCATGCACACATGGTTCAAAACTTAAGCATCAAAGAGCAACTTTTAAGTACACTTAAAAGGGACAAACATGGACATATGGCATGCAAACTAAGCTCTGAAATCCATGTTATAAAGGTGCCAAACCAAGTAAACAAGACAAGCCAAGCATGCAACAATGTCCAAGACTCAAGGGGGGGTTTAAACCAAAGCTATATGAAGCAAGCCCTAAAGGGCCAGGAGGGCCTAAAACAGGTCCAATGCAGGTCTAAACAAGACCAAAGACGCACCTAGATGGCATCTAAATGGTCTAAACATGGAAGGATACATAAAGGTCCAAACATGGAGCATAAGACATAAGCCTTTTAAAGCATTAAAGGGGCATCAAATGCAAGCATACAAGCATACCACAAGGACTGAAATGATGCTATAAGTGGTGCCAAACCACTGAAACAAACAAGTAAAGCATGCTAGAGGGGTCAGCAATCAAGGCTCACAAGGGGGGATTACATGGAAGCTATACAAAGCAAAGCATGGATGACCTGAGCAACCAAAAACAGACCTTGGGCACACTAAAACATGCATAAAAACTTCACAAAGCTAGGCCAAAACAAGTAAGCATAGTGGTCTAAATGCTAGGCACATGTTAAGGCAATTCATGGCATTACAAGACAAGTATGCTAAGCATGCATGGTGTGTCTAAACCAATTAAAAATAATGCTATATCATGGCAAAATAAGCACAAATAACACTTAAGACATGGCCAACATGCACTTAAACAAGATGCTCACACATGAGGCTAAAATAGCCAACATTGAAGGCAACAAGGAGAGGGGATGGCCCTCTCCTTCTTAGGACCTTAAAGCACCATCCCCACCACTGAATAGCACAAAACAAGGTGGTCCCGAAGCTCACCAAAATAGCACAAAATGGGGGCCAAACAAGGCCTAAGAGGGGTCAAACAACCCCAAACACCAAAACAACCTGAAACATCTATTTTAAGCACTTAAAATCAGAACTTTTATATGTTATAAGTTAAGCTTAAAAACAGATGTAAGGATGGCTAAAAGCCTATGCAAAAATGGGGAATAAAGGGGGAAAAATCTCACCCTTGTAGACCTCTTCAAGAATGGAGCTCTAGGAGCTTCCTCAAGCTTGAATCCACTCAAGAACTTCAAGCACACCCCTTTGGCTCTTCAGCAACCAAGGTAAGGTGTGATACTAGGTGTTTATGCACAAAAGTAAGAACAAAACACACTTAAACACACACAAAGGCAAAACAGAGGGAGATATAGAGATAGATAGATACACTATTTCTAACCCCAATCCAGACCTCTGGAGCTCTTTTTTTGTAACCCTTGAGAAGGGAGGAAAAGGCCTCCATTTATAGAGGATCACTCTTGCAAAGCTTACAAAACAAGCTAAGCAAGAGTGAAATCCCTCCATACACGTGTATGGAGGGGCGGCAAAGTGGGTGTCAGCTATCACAATTGGCACAAAATATCTGCCAAAAGCAGATGCACAGTGGTCGGCTAGCCAAAGATGCCAAATTGGCCAAAACAATGGTTGGCCGACCATCAATAGTGCCGACCGGCCAAACATTTGGCCGATGGCAACAAAACAGTGGCCGGTGGCCTCAAGCCATGGCCGGTGAGGTGTGGGGATGGCCAACAAGCCATTCCCTGCCCTCCAAAGCAAAAACACAAGTGTTTGGTGCAAAACCAAACACAAAATAGTCGAGTTGAGAGATCCTGAGGCAAGGCGCGTGGCCGAGACCTCCGGGAACTCAAGACGAACATAAACATGGATAATCACCGAGTGTTCAAACGGTGACGTCCAAGTCTTAAGGACAGTCAAAAATGGGGTGTCTACAAGACCCCTCTCAAATCAAAGTAATTCAGGAACTAAAGAGACCCAACTCTGTAAAAGAAGTACAGCATCTCACCGGAATGGCAGCCGCGCTAAACCGGTTCATAAGTCGGTCGTCAGACAGATGTCGACCATTTTTTCAAGCATTAAAGGCCATGTTTGAGTGGGATGAAGAATGCGACCGCGCCCTTAAAAGTTTGAAAGAATACATGTCTTCTCCACCGCTGCTAGGGACCCCAATACCTGGAGAAGAACTATTTTTATACCTGGCAGTTTCACAGCACGCAATCAGCGCAGTGTTGGTCCGAGCGAAAGGAATCCAGCATCTGCCTGTCTTCTATGTCAGCAAGACATTGCTGGGAGCGGAAACCAGGTACTTACCGTTGGAAAAATTGGCCTTAGCCTTGATGATGGCGTCAAGGAAATTGTCGCATTACTTCCACGCCCACACAATAATCGTCCTGACAGTCTTTCCATTAAAAGCTCTGTTTGAAAGGGTGAACTTTTCTGGACGAGTCTTGAAGTAGGCAGTCGAGTTGGGACAGTTCGACATTAAGTTCCAACCCAGAACCGCGATAAAAGCCCAAGCCTTGGCAGACTTTGTCGCAGAATTCACCCTAGGAAGTCATTATATCTGCCTAGTCGACTTGACTGATAGAATCGAACTAGGGTTGGAAGTTGATGCTGGAATAGCGCAACCTCTGGTGTAGGATACCCAGTCAGACCTTAAGGCAGACCAGAGTAAAGTAAGGGAGGAAGAAGTAAACCATGCTACACCAACAAATAAAGACTTAGAACAATCAGATAGTGAGGGACAAAAAACAAGTATGGACCTTGATGAAAACACCAGCTACACTCTTGATCCCAAGGCATCATCTGATACCTCCACTTGCTGGAAACTGTTCGTTGGAGAGATGTGGAAACTCTTCGTGGATAGAGCGTCGAACAGGCACAGTGCAAGACTCGGCATAGTCCTCATCTCACTAGATGGTCTAGTGGTGGAGCAAGCAGTCAACCATGGCTTCCCAGCATCAAACAGCAATACGGAATATGAAGCGCTTCTAGCAGGCTTAAAATCAGCATCCTACATGAAGGCCACCGAGCTAATGGTTTACAGTGACTCACAGTTGGTGGTAAACCAAATTTTAGGTGACTACGAGGCAAAGGACGACAGGATGGCTAAGTACCAAGAGTTAGTCAGAAAAGAGATCAAGAAATTTGAAGTAGTGCAGATAGAGCAGATCGGCAGGGAAGAAAATAGTAGAGTGGACGAACTAGCAGGCTTTGCTTCAATGGCAGATACATCCGTCCCACATCCGTTACTGATTGACTACTTACCAAGACCAAGTATTGAAGAACTGGAAGTAGAAGAAATATGCTGGACCCCATCATAGCATTCTTAAAAGATGACATCTTACCGGAAGAGAAGAAAGAGGCCAACAAAATAAGAGCAAAGTCGCAGCGATTTTGGCTCTCCCCATCAATGGTCTTGTATAAAAAATCCTTCACAGGACCTTACCTAAAGTGTGTCAATCCCAGCAAAGTTGAAGCATTCTTGTTCGAGATACACGAAGGCGTATGCGGAAGCCACCAAGGAGGAAGATCATTAGCCTACAGAGCCATTTTGCAAGGATATTGGTGGCCATACATGCAAGCAGATTCTGAGAAGTATGTCAAGAAGTGCGAGAAATGCCAGAAGTTCGCACACCAAATACATCAACCAGCCAGAGAGCTTCTATCTTTAACTAGTCCATGGCCCTTTGCAATGTGGGGCTTGGACATAGTAGGACCACTTCCAATGGCACCCGGCAACAGAAAGTTCTTTCTTGCAGCAACAGACTACTTCACAAAGTGGGTAGAGGTAGAAGCACTAGTATCAATAAAAGAGAAAGATGTAAAGAAGTTCATCTAGCAAAATATCATCACTCAGTTTGGCATACCGAAAGCTCTGATATCTGACAACGGCACTCAGTTCGACGGTAAAATTTTTAGAGGCTTTTGTGAAGAGTACAAGATAGAGTTCTACAATTCTACACCAGCATACCCCTAAGCGAATGGCCAGGCAGAAGCATCAAACAAAGTCGTCTTGGATGAACTAAAGAAAAGGTTAGAGAAAGCAAAAGGCAAGTGGGCGGAGGAGCTCCCCCATGTTTTATGGGCTTACCGCACCACACCACGGCGGTTAACTGGCGAAACACCATTTTCCTTGACCTATGGCATGGAAGCAGTAATACCACTGGAAGTTGGCCTCCCCACCATCAGAAGTGAAAATTTTGATCCAGACTTAAATAGAGAAGCCATAGCATTGGAGCTCGACCTTGCAGAAGAAAGAAGAGAAAGAGCACTGGTTTACATTGCTTCATATCAGCAAGAGTTGTCTACAAAGTATAATAAGACAGTGCACCCAAGGCAATTCAAGATTGGAGATTGGGTACTGCGCAAAGTAATGGGAAACACCGTGGTACCCGGAGATGGCAAGTTGGGGCCCAATTGGGAAGGACCTTACAAAATGGTCGAATTAGCAGGAAAAGGGGCATACCACTTGGAAGATGAGGACAGCAAAGCCACTCCCAGGCCATAGAACACTGCCAATCTCAAACTATTTTATTTTTAGCTTTTCTTCTAAGTATTTGTAATTTTCTTTTTTCTTTCTCAATAAAACAAGTAGCTTTTTTTCAGCATAGCCGTTTCATTCTGTAAAAGATTTTGTTTTAGTGAGTTAGGGGCATTGAAAGCATAGTTGGCCGGAATAACCAACACCCCTCCTAAGCCCAGGATAAGGATCCAAGCTACAGGACGTTTGGTCGGAATAACCAAACACTTTACTCCAGGTTGGCAGGAAAAACCAACTTAGAGGTTGGCTGGAAAAACTAACACCCCTCCTAAGCCCAGGATAAGGATCCAGGCTGTAGAACATTTGGTCGAAATAACCAAACACTTTACTCGAGGTTGGCAGGAAAAACCAACTTAGAGGTTGGCTGGAAAAACCAACACCCCTCCTAAGCCTGGGATAAGGATCCAGGCTGTAGGCCGTTTGGCTGGAATAACCAAACACTTCATTCTAGGTTGGCAGAAATAACCAACTTAGAGGTTGGCTGGAAAAACCAACACTTATTATTCCTTAGCCGAGATAAGGATCTAGGCTAAAGAGTCGTTGGCCAGAAAAACCAACACTTAGGACTCCTCAGCCGAAGTAAGGATCTAGGCTGAAGAGTGGTTGGCTGGAAAAACCAACACTTATTGTTCTTCAGCCGAGATAAGGATCTAGGCTGAAAAGATTGGCCGGAAAAACCAACATTTAGTACTCTTCAGCCAGAGTAAGGATCTAGGCTGAAGAGTGGTTAGCTGGAAAAACCAACGCTTTTTGTTCTTTAGCCGAGATAAGGATCAAGGCTAAAGAGGTTGGCAAGTATGGCCAGTCAGATTGCAAAGCTAAAACCGAGATATTTACCTCGGCTGGAAAATGTTATACTACATTCAGAATACTTTTGAAAAATAAAGACAAGCATAAGAATAAACCGAAATAACAGTTGACAAACAAAAGAAGCTTTCATTGAAGATTCAAATCAAGTACATAGGAGGGGCTTCAGCCCGGTTACAATTTTTTTGTCCAAAAACAAAAAGAAGAAAAGTACAGAATCAAGCAAAAAGATCATCTAAGTCAGCATCAAGAACAATCCGGTCTTCACCCAAGGGTAGCTCGGCTGTGGCAAGCACCCCTTGGTTAGGCTCGGTTGAAAGCACCGCATCAGCAGGCAAAGGTGGGATGGAGACCTCTGGAGTAAGGGAGGTAGACTGGCGACCGAGCTGATCCTCCAAAAATTTTTGCTGAATGGCAGCAGCATACTCCGTCATAGAGCTCAGTATGAAATGTGGAGGAGGATTGAAGACCTCGGTCTCAGGTCCATGACCGAGCTGCACCACAGCCCCCCTCCACCCGCATTTGAAGAACAGATCCTTCGCAGCCTCACACTACTTGATGTACAAGGCTTCGCCCTTTTTGAAACCGCGGTTCTCCGCATCCTCCAGCTTCGCGGTTTTTTCAGTTACCTCTGCCATAGCCTGCATTGTTGTTTTCTGAAGTTTCAACACTCGCTTGTGTGCGATATGGTTCTTCTGTATGGCCTACAAAAGGATGGTAAAGCAACTCTTAAGTAAAACCAGGCAGAAAGTTAAAAGGAAGCTGCTTCTAGAAAGATAAAAGAAAGCTACTTACTAGCACCATGGATTTTGTGAACGAGCGAAGGGCCTTCAGCTCGGTTAGGTGGTCATGGTGCTCCATGTCGGGTGGAAGGCAAACGCTCTTGGCCAGATTGAATGCCATTAGGTGGTATTTTTCAGCGACCACTGAATCAGTGTCCTGTATAGCATGGTTCTGAAAAGTCGGAGCCCATTTGGAAGAACTAGCTCGGTTGGAACGCTCCAATTGTGGGTTCGGTGGAGGGGTTGATGGAAGGATGGGATCTTCTTCATCAACAAGGCGTGGCTCAATTGTGGAAGTCTGAGCACGCTTATTGGGACGTGATAATGAGGGTTGTTGGGATGGAAGGGCCACCACGGTCTCCTAAGTCTGACCGGCGGATGGTATCTTGGGCTGGTTTGTTTCGGTCAGGAGTGCCCTTACAACTCGTTTCTTGGCCATCTCTTACTCAGCGGTTAGAGGGATCAATCTGATTTGGGGCAAGTTTGGGTCCGGTTCAGGAGAGGCTTCCAACAAAAAGTCAGTTACCTTAGTCTTTCGTTTGCCGCTATATCGGTAGGTCGGCTGAAAGTTCAATAGCTCGGTCCAACTTCGGTTTGGATATCGCAGGGCGGTGCGAAGTATATTCAAGTTGGGGTAGCTGTATTGGGACTTGAAAAAGTTTAAATCTGCATAACAGAAGACAACAATTAACGCGGTTCAAGATGAGAAAACCGAAGTAAAGAACAGTGTAGTATGAAGCCGAGGTAACTTTACCAACTACACCCTTGTTCCAATTTATTCTATCGCCAGGGATCTGGGCTTGTTGGTCCTCAAAATTTCTAGATACCCAAAGGAAGTCATTATCATTTACGTCTTTATATGGGGTATCCTTTATTATTTTTTCACGTCGGCGTCTTATTCTTAAATAATAGACCCATCCATCTTCGGCGGAGCCTATAGAATACTGATGGAAAAGCTCGGCTAAACCGAGATTAAGGCCAGCCCGGCGGTTTAGCTCGGCAATACCATTTATTATACGGTAAGAATTGATGGAAAGTTGGGTTGGGCAAAGGTTGGTTTGCCTAAGGAATTCATAGAGAAGAGGCTGCACAGGGAATCTTAGTCCGGTCTCTACTATAGACAGCAGGGTAAAGGGAACGAAGTCGTGTTTTCCCCATGGTATGATATCCAGGTCGGCTAAGGTGAGATGGACATCCTCAGAGATGTTATAATCTTTTCGAAACTCGGCCATAGCACCTGGTGAGTTAACTAAAAACCTATACTTTCCCATTTGTGGTTTAAGTTATGAATAAATTAAACTAGGGTGTTAGCTCGGTCGAAGAATGATGTTGAGTACCTCGGTTGAGGGCTCAAAGGAGTGCCCGGGCGACCTAAGTCTGCAAAGCGAAAAACAAAGGTGTTAAGAACAGATCGTTGGACCGTGCCAAAAGAAATAAAGGCAAGATAAATGAAGTCCTAGCTCAGCTATGTGAAGATACTACGGGTCTTAGCTCGGTTTGAGCAAGGTGTTTGCTAGCCCGGTTGAGCTTCTAGGGGCAGCGTTCTTAGTTTGGTCTGGACTAAGAGGGCTGGTTCAACCCCAAGTTTTAGCTCGGTCGGTGGATAAAGCTATTGGGGGAACAATCTTAGCTCGGTCTGAACTAAGGGAGCTGGTTTAGCCCCAAGTTTTAGCCCGGGCAGCGATTGAGGTTTTCTAGCATGGTATTGCACAAACTTAGTGCGGTTCAATAACTCGGTTAAGTGAAACTAAAGGTACTTAACCAATGGAAACGACAAGTATGACGCTAGTTCCAGTTCACTTGTCAGGTATGGCTAAGCATGCAACCGAGGCAAGCAAGTTTTCAATTCGGTTGGAGTGAGATTTTGGATCAAAGGGAAAAATTGTTCAAGTTAATCATATTTGCAGTGGTTCTATTACATGGCTTTTTCCAGGAAAACGAAAGCAAGCATGGCATGTGTTTTGAGAAAACATGTATATACAAATGCTACGCGTCTATACAAAAGGAAAGCAAGAGAGGGTTGAGGTACTTACGATTTGGAGGAAGCAGATCGAGGCCCCAAGAGCAGCACCAAAAACACAAGCCACACAGATGCAGAGATGAGGTGAAATGGGAACTCAGAAGGTAAAGAGAGAGAAGGGGATGAATAGTATAAAGATTGATTCAAAAATGAAGGATTTGTTTTGTGTAGAGGGAAGGACAAAAAAGGCAGGACTGTTTAAATTACGCGAAGTACGAAGACGACGTGACAGCTGCACTAGGCCAATAAGAGTGTGCCACGTGTCCTAAGAATGAGAAGTGATTCAGTTGTAGCGATTGAAGAGACGTTTTGACCGGGCATATTTAAGTAGCCCGGTGTTAACCTAGCCCGGTTGGAATGTTAAAGAATTTAGTCCGGTTGGAACGCTAAAAGTTTTTAGCTCGGTTGGAATGCTAAAAGTTTTTTAGCTCGGCTCATAACAAGTAATCCCTATCATGCTGTGCAGATGGAATTAAGGGGCAATTGAGAGGGTAATTTATATATAAATTGGGC